>VUQR01010533.1:24305-39609 GCA_015108515.1 Hemichromis elongatus | reverse complement strand
CCTCTCCAATCCTGTCACCTTCCTCAGAGAGCCATGTGTTGCACCGGACATTACAGACTCCACCACCCACCTACCCACCCCCCTCTCCACCTACCCCACCCACTTCTCCTTAAGCCAACTTGTTTCTTTCACTACCTTTTGTTTTTACAGAACCCTAATGGCAGTTTTTAAGACACATTGTGATGTGTAAAGAAATTAAAGAGAAAAAAACCCACACATGTTATGAATAATTCTATATTTAAACCTCTGCTGAGCATAATTATGGTAGTGCTACCACCGACATAGAAACTGCATGCTGTACAGAGCTGGAAGAAAGGGAAAGCTCTTGGTTTTATGTGGATGCACTGACGGACTGAAGCCTTGAGATTTGTATTTTTTTTTTCCCACCTCCCCTTTTAGGTTTATTTTTCTTTTTTTTTTCCTATGAATATTTTTTTAATTATTATTTATATAAAACATGTCCCAAACAGGCTGTTTTGTTGGATGATCCTTTCTGTTTAAGCTTAAGTTCAGCATAATGTCATCAGCACAGCTCATTGGTTTGACCTTTTTTATTTTTTTCCCCCTCCTTTATTTCGTGTGTCCTTTAAAGCTCTGACAGGAGTATTAGACTCATCTTCCTCTCGTGTCTGCGGCAATTAGGTAGTCAGGGTAATACTGCGGTTGCGGGCAGCGATGTTCTTTGCTGCGCCGATCACTTCAGCGGGTGTCCTTCCCCCCCTCCCTCCCTCCCCTTCTTACGCAGGCAGGCCCATCATCAGCTCCTCACTGGGAATAGATCAGAGAGCAGGTGAGTCACCACTGTGAGGGAGGGAGAGAGCAGCGCTTCCCACGTCAGCAAGGTCGACGGAGAGGCTCTCCGTATGACGAGACAAAAGAAGAGCAATGTTGCGCTAACGGGCCGAAGATAGGAGGGTGATTAGTACACGAGGGCACACTTAAAGTTACTGGTCTCACTCTTGTGTCAGCTGACAGATCGGCAGCTAAAATTCATTTATTAAAGAAAATCTGAAAAACTTTTAAGTGCAAATTGATTTTTCGCCTCAGTCAGTCCCACAAGGTCAAGCTTTTGTTGAGGCTGCAAGACGTTTTGAATTTTCTGCGCACTAAAGCAGATGCTTCACCCAGAACGAGGGTTAAAAATTTCATGAGATAACAATGGAGCTCAAGCAGAAGTTTAAAAAAAAAAAAAAAAACTGTGTACCTACCGTTGCAGTTTCCCAGTTGAGTCTTAAAGACACATTAGAAACTAAGACTTTTGTGCATTTTCACATGAAAGCAAAACAAAGGGTACAAACTGAAAGCAGGAGACAAAAGTTACTAATTAGATTTCCATATTAGATCAATTCCTTGCTGTAGCATCTCTCCTGGTTCTCCTTAGGGAGGTGATGCACTCACTGATGGACAAAACAAAATGTGATATATTGACAACAAACATTAAAGATGCAAATTGTAGTTTCACAGGAAAATTTTTTTTAAAAACTCCCAGGGGTTATTAAGTACAACAACACAAAAGAGATTATTCAAACCAGTCATCAGGATTGTGCAACTAGATAAAAAGTCCCTTAGCTGGATGAAGAACTCATAAAAACCAGTTATCAGCTAAGAGAGTTTGCAGTACAGTTCATAAGCGAGCATTTAATATTCTTAAAGCTTTGAGAATAATTGCTCTTGTTCCCATGGAGTCTCATCTTAAGATTAGCTGTTAAATTTTGCCTTAAGTATTAAACCACTTTCACCAAAAGACTCCTCTGAGACTCTCTGGACTGCATAATTAAGTCACGTCACTTTCTACTCAGCTGGATGGATTGCTTAGATTTACGGTGGTTGTGCGATGCAGGTTAAAGTCGTTGGACTGAGATTTTTCTGGCAAAGGAGCAAGTATCTCTCAAGCAAGTGTAAACATTGCTCTCCCCCCCCCCCTCCCGAGCGTTGGCAGGGCAGCATTCAGCTGGAGAATGAAGCATTTGGTGCTCGGCGTTGTATTTATGGCACCGGGATGATGTCTGCCGGGCTCTGTAGCTGCTCTCATTATAATGACAGAACAGTCCAATAGTGTGACTCACTGATGTTTATGTAATAATGTTTAGACAACAAATATGGAGCTCTGTGGCATAAAAGAATCTGACTTCGCCTACCCGGCCTTCAGTTTTTTAGTAAGATTACTTCCATTGGTTATTTACTGCATTTGTCAAAATCAGCGAACTTATATTTTTAAACACACACGCCCACTGCCACACTGCCTTTCTAACAGACAATGTTGCGGGAGCTATTCAAACCTCGGTGCCTCACAGCATCGGCTCTCCCATCACCAAACCATCTGTCTAAAAGCCTGAGAGGCTACTGTGTCACTATTTAAGCATAATCTGTCAGTCTTTCCTCAGCAGCACTCACTCCACTCCTCTTGGACAACCTGATTGATGCACAGGGGACAGATGGCTAACAAGAATAAAAACGGGTAAAATATGAGGATGAAAAACGCCTGCTGACTGCATTGTGTGTCCCATCTGTTTTTACTTTTAAGACATGTTCATGAAAGAGGTCTGCAAGCACTGAAGAATTGTTACGTTTTGTTTGTTTTTTTTAAACATGGTCAGCATTGTTCTGATACAACAGCTCACACAGACATTTAACCTCATGATGTTTGAGACAAGAAGGACACTTGAGGAGGATATGGTTTTTAAAATGAAGGGGAACAAACACTTTCTTCCCATCAAAGTGCTTTTTTGTAAACTGTACAGTATTCACATATGATGTTCGCACCTACGGAAGCATGCTAAAAATCAGTTAAATCTCAAAATATTTAGGTTGTCTTATGATGCGTTGAGTGCAAATTTTTTTTCCCCCCATGATTACCAATGAAAGGGATGTGTCACATGGGCATCACAGTGACAGCTAAGGTCTGAATGAAAATGCTTGAGTGAGACGGTACAGCCGTCCTTTTTTTCCCCCCCCTTTTTTTTTTTTTTTAAGACCTCTGAAACACACAAGAATGTTTGAATTGTTGTGGACCCATTTATCTGGGTGTGCACTCTATAGACAACAGACTGGAAATAAAGTGATGAATAAAAGACGTTAACAGGTTACATGGGACTGAATCCAGGTGATGCTGTGCGAGACACTGTGAGCACACGCTCCGGTTCCCCCTGGCTGATCTCTGCGCTGCGCAGGCCGCTGTAAAGCCTCTCTTCCACTGTCGCAGCCAGCTTGTCTGTCAGACTGCTCTGCGCCTGCATGGAGACCTCTGATAGGATAGCCTGACTGCTGTTGTTGTTTTTGTTGTCAACTCTTGGGTCCATGAAGCTCGTTTGTGCAGGCACAGTGGTTACAGACTGGCAAGTTGTGCTTTCTGCTGTCTGTCTCTCTGCGGAGGCTTGGCAGCCATCGGTCTCGCCAGCTGAAGTCGCACAACAAGAGCTGCTCTTTGCTGTTGCGTCGTCTCCTTCGGATGTTTTGTTGGCAGCGCTTCGTGGGCAATCCTCTGCAGTGTCTTCATGCGATGGATCTGCGCTCTCTGCTCTTTCCTTGGCTGCCTCCTCAGAAGCCGCGACCTCGCTGGCTTCTTCATCAGCAGCACTTGCGATGCGGGAGAGGGTGCTGTGGTATCTGGTGTCCAGAGGGTAACCAGCGCTGTCCCCTCTCCTCAGCGGCGTGAACCTCTGCCTCTCCAAAGATGGGGAGTATCTTCCCCCAGAGCTTGAGCCGGGATCGCTGTACTGCTTATGTCTTTGCCACTGTTTCCGGAGGTGAGCTCTGGATCTGTGCCTTGAACGTAACGGGGAGTCCTGCTGGTCGAACCGTGGGTCATGGCGAAGGAACTCATTGAAAAGGGCGTCCGTCTTCTCATCTATGCTGTAGTCACGGCGGCGGAGACGTGTTCGGTGAGGACTGGTGGGCTGTGTGATTGTTTTCACAAGTGGTGACATCAGCTGTGTTTGTGATTCTGGAGATTTCTGAGGTTGATGCGATTCTTGGAGGGTAAGAGTTTGGCTGCTGCTCTGTGGCTTCTCTGGCTCGGTGCTGTTTGCCATCTCATCCTCCAGCTCCTCCTGAAACAGCCTGGCCTCGATGCTCTCACATACCGAACCCTTTCTACCAGAATTGGTGAAAAACAACCTTCTCTCTGATGCCGTTTTCCCTCGTGGGGCTCCGGGAGTCCCAAACAGTCGCATCTCCTCAGGGGCCCTGGATGGAGCTTCGATGGAGGCATAACCACTGTCCATCTGAAGGAGCTTTCTATTCCCCCCCTCACCCTCTCCCCCAGGTCCACTTCCCATCTCGCTGTCTAACGCCAATGCCCCTCTGGTTCCCCCTTCCATCCCCTCTCCCTCCCCGTCTCCTTCAGGCTCATCATCCAGGTCTTGAGACAAGCAGCTGTCAAGGCCAGAACGAGCTCCTGCACCACCGAGGGATGAGACACTGTCTGCATCACTGCGGATGGACTCCCGGTCTGTGCTGCTCTGGTCTGAGGAGGCATACAGCTCCAGAGAGGCTCGCAAGCTCCAAATGTCTCTGTACAAGGAAGGAGGTGCCTCCAGGCTCTCCTGGCGAAGCATGAAGGAAAGCGATGAGCCCGAGTCGGTCCTTCGTCTGGCTTCTGCTCCCAACACCACCTCGTCTCCATCATCTGGCTCTGCCTCATTCTGTTTCCTCGCGTCTGCCATCCCACCATCTGTTTTTGCATCTTTCCTCAACATGTCTTCAAACCTTTCCTGAATGTCAGCTTCTTGTTGCGCCCCAAACAAGTCATCTTCGTCCGCCGACTCCAGCATGTCTCCTCCCGATGCTGCTGCTGTTCCTACAACTGTCTTTTTCTGCGTTCCAGTTCCGTTGACTGTGACCTCCTCTTGCCTCTGGGCGAGACAACAATCTGGTGACAAACTGAACTCTTCTCTCCTGGTGCTGCTACCACCTACCCCCACCATGGCCTCAAGTTTAAGCCTGCAAAGATGGGAAAACCATCAGAGGATTATGTAAATTGCATGGTGTTAAGTCATGGTATTATGGGCAGTAGTGTACCTGCTAAGGAAGACTGAAGATGCGGGTGCAGTTTGAGGATGAGAGAGAGACTCTGCAGAGAGTGACTGGAGGCCACTGGTCTGGATGGGCGTATGTGGAAAAGATTCAATGGCCTCATCTCGGAGGGGAGATGAGTCGTCTTCAGTGTGATCAGTGGTTTCACTGGCTGCTCTCTGTCTCTGAAAGGGCCTTCTCTTGGGGGACCCTGTGAGAAATTCACATGATAGGAAGGTTAGACCTTACCCACGCTTTCAGTCTTATTTCAGTCAGGACCGCTAAAGTCAAAAGAAGTGTGATATTCCCATCAGCAGTAATACATATTTGGCAGCATGGCTCTGTTCTGGGACTTTTCTGCCCATCCACATGCGTACATGACAGCAAGATTCCCAGACAGGGCAGAGCATCAGTGACAACAGATATGACATTAAGTTAAATGAAGCTTAAAAAGGAGGAGCAGGGGTGAAGGTGATATTGTGCACTCTATGTTAGATTTACCTCTATGTGAGATGTACAGAAGGGTGTCAGAGTGGTGGTAAATGTACTGGTTTCTACATTTCTACATTTAAACCACTTTATGCAACCACTCTAGCTACAAGCACTTGTTTTCTACATCTAGGTCCTTTCTATCTAACATGATCACATTTGTAGCCACACATGCTTCACTATCTTTGGCATGCAGACTGGAGCAATGAGGGGTCAAACCACCAGCCTTAGTCATTCTGAGTCCAGCGTATTTGTCAGGATTGTGACTGTGACTGATTTCGTGACTTGGCTGAACTAACTGTGTCTGAGTGATCTGTTTATGGCATGTACACAAACCTTTGGCATCCAGACTTGCAGCTCGATGCGTGGTGTCAAACTTCCACCTCTTGAAATAAGGCCCCGCCCCCTCCAGACTGGCGTGACGCCGCAGTTTG
Source organism: Hemichromis elongatus (assembly GCA_015108515.1). Taxonomy (NCBI): domain Eukaryota; kingdom Metazoa; phylum Chordata; class Actinopteri; order Cichliformes; family Cichlidae; genus Hemichromis; species Hemichromis elongatus. The sequence continues at coordinate 33,673 of VUQR01010533.1, read as the reverse complement.
GAGAAGAATCGCAGAACTGAAGCTTGGCCCACAGTTTGACTCGTCTCGCTCTCAGCCTCTCCCCTGTCACCAATAGCCTCCATCTGGCAGAAGAGACAATGGACGGGAGCGGGGGAGGATGGGGGGAGGTGGTCGTGACACATTAAGGAAGAGCCGAAGCGGGCGAGCTAAGATGGATTGTGATGGGCAGCGGCAAAGTCCTCGGGGGACAGCATTTTGTCATTTTGTCACTGAGTAGCAGTGATGACTGATGTCAAAGCGCATCAGCAGCTTTCAGCGCCCGTGGCAGCTGATTTTCACAGCTCTGTTAATATTTGATGAAAGCGGATGAATCTGCACTGAATTGTACAGTGTGTTCCTGCCTTTTACTAAATGCAAGCTTAGTAAGCCTTCAAATTTCCTGTTTAAAAAGAAAAGTTCCTCTAAGAGAGTTTATCGTCATTCATATCTTGTCATCAAATATAAGAGACATTATGCAGGAGCTGTGTGTCTATCAATGATATAGTGGTAGACAAACTGGAGACTACATACATTGTTGGTACTATTCACCTTTTTTTTTTTTCTTTTTTTTTTTAAGTGGACCATTTCTTTTATTCTCAGTGGGAGGTGAATAAAATCCAAACTCACTGTCTGGGAGCGGGTGTGCTGTGGTTTCATGGCTGATAAAGACTGCCTGGGTCCCTCGTCCAGGATGACGGAGTGGTGTCGGTCTCCTGGCAGACCCCCACTGAGGCTCTGTCCCATCCAGTCAGAGACTCTCTTCTTAGCAGGCTGGAGAGAGAGAATTGAATTGCGTGTTATCCTTGAGAGAGTCTGCTCCACTGACTGAAACCCAGGTACTGACCGAACCCTGTACCTGGTAGATGGTAAGGGGTAGCTTGGGAGCTGCGGTCTCATTGATGTTTATGGTGCTGCTTTCCGTTGAGTCGCACTCCATGATTGTGAGTATTTTTAGGTCACATGGTGCCGGAGGCAGGTGAAGGTGGGTCAGCCGGGCCTTTTTCAGGTGGTGGAAGTCTCCTTCGGTCAGAGTGTACCTGAACATGAAGATGAAGCACCTGAGTTAATGCTATCAAACGGCTTATCTAGATGATAAAACATCCCAGGCACAGTTGAGCTATACCTGCGTCCTTTGTCCTGAGTCGTCTTCTCCTGTTCATAAAGTGCAGACTCGTTGAAGGAGACTCTACGGCCTGTAGACCCGGTGGAGATGAATCGTTCTGACTCTCCATCGTGACAGCTCGATGCTGAGAGGGCATCTGATTCATCTAGACGAATAGTAATTTCTGAGTGACGAAGACAACAAGGACACAGCAAGGGAGAGAAATAATGGAGTTATTGACGACAGCTGATAAAAAGAAAAAAACAAGAACGTGGAAAATTTACACATCTCTGACCTTGCGTGGGCTGAGAATCCTCAGCATAAGTGGTGTTTGTCTTCTCAGGGTCATCGCTCGCTCTGAAAGAGGCACATGAGTTTTACTCTGATCTCTCTAGCAGAAGCAAAAACGCAGTGTCACCTCGCAGCTTTCCATTTCATATTCAGCTTTAATCCACGGCGGTGATAATCACATTGGCCCCTGTAATCCCAGAGTGCTGTCGAGGCAAGCCTGACCTGCTAGTCCCAAAACAGTGTGTCACTTTGCAAGGTAGCGCTTACCTAGAGTAGCGTCGCCCGCCCATGCAGCAGCGGTGACAAAAGAGGAGCAGGAGGGAGAGCAGGACCAGCGTCCCCCCGGCGAAAACACTCAGCAGCACCAACAGCAGGACATAGTTCTCAACCTGACCGGCCGACACCGGCACATCCTAGTGGGAGGCAAACGTGAAAAGAGGTTGGCACCCCAGTAGTTAGTGGCACGTTTGATCAAACGTACTCTTATTCATTTTAGAGGGAAAATCAGCCATAATGTGTTGCTTATATTAATCAAATACTGAAAAATATAAAGAAATAAAAAAATAAAGCTTTATTTTCAAAGCTGGATCAAATTTCACCTGTTCAACTGCTTGGACAACTAGATATTTGCATTAACAATCGCATTCAAGCAACTCAGTGCATTTAGGCATGTGGACTATGTCAAACTGATCTGATGAAGCTCAAACTGGGCATCAGAATAAGGAAGCAAGGTGGTTTAAGTGGCTGTTGCACCTACTGATGCCAGACTGCTGATCTACTGAGGTTTTCCCACACAATATAGCATTTACATAGAATGTTCCTAAAAAGAGGAAGTATCCAAGGAGCGTGGCCAGACTGATTTGTACTGATAGCTGTGCAAAAGAGGGTTAGGGTCTGAACACATCGTAGCAGCAGAAAACCACAGTAGGTTCCCCTCCTGTCAGCTAAGAACAGGAGCTCACATGGACCTCCTGATAGTAGGGTCAGAATGTGGTGCAAACCACATGACAGCATAAACCCATCCTGCCTTTTATGACATCATAACGAAAGGGTCATTTTTTATTTTTTATTCTGCCATAGATTATTTTAGTCTCAATCTAAACCGAAACTCATTACTAGTGTACATGTCTATTAAAGCCAAGACTGAAGAAGACGACAAAGTACAGAGAAAAGCTGGGTTCACTTCACTGACTCCGTGTGTCTGCATACAGAGTCAGTTACAGCAGGGCGAGGTTTTTACAGGTATTAATCCAGTTACCAGTTTAAATTATCTCATTGTTTACAGATATTAGAGACAAGTGCAAATGGAAAAGCAGTGTTAATCAAATGCCAATGAAACAGTAACACCAAAGCCATTTTTCTTCTTAAAGAAAAACAGTGTTACTGCTGACAGTAACAAGTTTAAAAATTTGAATTTCTCCCTTTTTAAAAATACAAAGTGTCTCACTAAAAACCTGTCAAACTGGTACCTTCTGTACTCCCATTTGGGTTGTGCAACATCAAATTAATCTGCGCTGCTTGTATTCACATGGCGTAGCTGGAGCTCATAACTCCTTCCTTCACAAGCACAAGCTTACATGCAGTATCTCTGTTGTTACGTTGTGTTGCAGTGAACTGGTGGCTGCACAGTTCAGTAATTGATTTTTCTCCCCTTGAGCTTCGCAGCACCGAGGGATATCTCTCTCTCTCTCTCTCTCTCTCTGTGGCATTAGGCGGTCAGCTAAGCGCTGTAATATTTAATGAGTGGAATTAACAGTGAACAGTTCTCTTAAGTCCCTCACAGTGATTCTTATCCAGACGCACACTCGTGTACATCCGCTCTCTTCTGATTAATACTCTCAGTCTTGGCTGAGTGAGCCCGTGGATGCTAATCGAAACGTCAGCGAGACCCTTAATTCAATTTCCCAGCTCTTCTCAATGAAGGGGAAATGAGGCCTCTGCAGGCTAAAAATGGAAAACGGAGGAGGAAGAGGAGGATGCCAACGCACACGAGCAACCCCCACACTGCACCGAGACTTTCCTGGCTCTTCTTCCGATGTCAGCTTCAAAAAGCAGTGAAAATAATTGGTTTGTCTTTCCCCCTGCGTCACATGCAGAATATTCATCTGCTGCAAGACTTTGTATTTTTTAATTCAGCATAAAAGTGTGACAGACGGCCATTATGGAGCTTTAGCATTAACTGTGAGGTGGAGAGGCTCCAACTTTTAGATGATGACCTTAATAGGAGCAGCAGCAAGGTCATTAAAGCAAACCCGAAGCCTGCTGCTGCCTATTTAAAGTTGTTGTCAGAAGAGCGAGCCAATCCCCAAATATATCCAGTTTACTCTGAACATGAGGCAAAGAAAAGCAGCGGCCTGTTACAAAACGGCGTGTGTGCATTTGAAAACTGCTTTTTTTCACCGCCTCCACTATGATCGCAGAGATTCTTCCGTACAAACATCAATCAGTCTCCGTCAGCTTCAATCACAGGCTCAATCTAGCATCATTATCTGCTTATTAAACCAGAAAGGACTGATGATTCATGTGTCAGAGCTGAGCAAATCTCATTCTGCCATTAGTGAGTTTAGACCCTTTTAGGGTCCAGACTCCTTAATTTTCTCACAGCACCCTTAAAATAACTATAGTAATAATAATAGTAATAATCTTGTATTTTAGCAATATTTTCTAATGTCTTCTAATGTTATATTTGCTAACTTGCCCACTGCAGACAGGAGAGGGTTAAAACTGTCCTTAATGTCATACAGAGACTCGACCTTTCTGAACTATATCACTAGTGACCAGCAAAAAACAAGAACTACTTTATTATTTCAGTTTGTTAAAGATTTCAGTTCCTATTCTGGTTGAATTCAGCTTCAGTGTTTATTAACAGTACAGCTCTAGATCCTGGTGACAGGAAGTCAAGATGTTACCCGTCTATGTCCAGCACCAGCCTGTATTCAGTTCACATATTGCTTTATATTGATATGGATCAGTTTAAAAAAAATATCAGCGTATAGTCTAAAGAACAGATTCATCAATATGAACTGTAGCATCTGACAGGATTCATATCACTGTAAACATGAAGTAAACAGGATGTAAACTGCACTGATGTCACAGACTAAATCTGCATAATAAAGGGAGGGTTTGTATGAATTAAAAGCTTTTATGTAAAGGCAGCTCTCTTACCAATTTGCATGTTGTTAGGATGTACTCTCTTTGGGATTGGTCGACTGCCTCCACGTGTTTAAGATACTGAAGAACTGCTCTGCATGTTTTTCCTATCTCTTCACAAGTTTTTTTTTTTACTTTGGAAAGTTCTGGTAAAACTAATTGAGCCTTTGACTCAGGATCGATAACTGAAGTGTCCATCCTAAAACTGGTGTATTATATTGAAATCTGTGATTGTTCATTATGAATTATTCCTAGACACCGAAATAGGTCATCCAGCTGTTTCAGTTGCGTTTGAAGATGACCTTCTACTGAAATAAATGTGAAAAGAGCTGGCTACATTTGAAAGTAGCATATTCCATTAATATTAACTATAAGGCGCTGATGTTATAATTGAAACTTTTGACCTAGGTTCACCCCTGCTTTCTCCCCACCTCTTTCTTTTTCTACTCAACCTCAATCCTTCCACAAAACGCAATGATCTGAACGCTCTGTCATCTAAAAGCACACGTTTACATTAGCGACATGCTGTAGCCGAAGCTTTTGGAGAAATACAGTAGCCTACATCATGTCTGAAGCTGCGTGCGTATCAGCAGCGTACTTGATAAGTGCACACCTTGACAACTCAGAGAGACTTTGTCAAAGCTTCTGTAGGTTATAGAAGCCTGATGGGGTTTTTGTTTTATACAGGCTCAGCCAAACAGCAGGAGCAACACAATCAATCAGCCTGAGGCCTCACGTAAGTCTTCAGGCCTCGTTTCCAGTGCGCTCTCGCCAGTCAGTCAACTGTCCAATAATCGCCACCAGCTCAGATATCCCCTCCTGTCCTCCTGAGGCTACATGGAAAACAAAGCCAGCAGCACAGTCCTGTTCTGATCGTTTTTGGCTACAGATCAGGCTACCTTCCACTAATGCGCCACCTGGGATATAATACCTATTCCTGGAAGTGTGTGTGTGTGTGTGTGTGCGCGTGTATTTAAGCTTCTGTTTGCCTATCTCATTGTCCTTTTTTTAGTGTAGTTTGATATTTGTTCAAACAAGGTGCAGTCATCATACACCAGATTTCAGATACTAGCTCACTGAGGTGGGTGGATCGATAAATATGATAGTATTGATACCGGTGCTGATGTTGGTATCGGGTCGATACTAACATGCTTTAGTGATTCATCAAATCATGACACACTGCTCCCCCCTATACAAGCTGTCTTTATAAGTTGAAAGTGTTGGTGTCAGTGATATTGGTATTAGATCGATATTGAAATTTGCAGAGCGCAGCACCAGTGGACGTACTGAAGAGTTTGTGTCAAAGGTGTTGACAGTACTCACAGTGGAGCTCTCAGTCAGAGTTGTCAGAACAGGCAGATCATTGCTCATGGTAAAGGTCGGTGTGAGTGAACCCTGCAGAGGATGAGAAAGTGAAGAATGTCACACACTGAGCTGACGCTTCTTACTAGACAGCAACACAATTCCTGTTATGTTATGCTGAAAAGTCTGAAGTGCAAACAGTGTGATCACTGGTAAGATGCGCAGTCATTTTCTCGAGGTCATTGAATCCAGAACCAAGCCAAAACTGGACTGAAACAATTGTTTAAGCTGGGAATTTAACTCTAATGCAAGGTGCTCTGATCACGCAACTTTCATAATACTGGTATACACGCTGAACACTGAAACAGGTTAGTTATGGACACTGGCTAGCCTGTCAGACCATGGAGTTTTAAAGATATGCTAAGGGAATTAAAATATCAAAGAACTCACCAATCATAACATTTGCATATATACGTTGCATAAAGTCTTGAGTAACACCTTCTTTCTTTACATATTATTTGCTCCCATTTCTTTAATTGAATGTAAAAAAAAAAAAAAAAAAACAGCTGAACACCTGGCATATCGCAGCATGGTCTGCAGCATGTCATTAAAAAATGTGAGGAAACTGGAAAATTGGAGGACAAAAGAACAAGTGGAAGGACTGCAGAACTATCTACAGCAGATAAACAATGTCTGAAAGTCATGTCCTTAAGAAATGAGAAAAAAAAATCCTGCAAACACATGACACAGGACTGGGCAGCACAGTGGCACGGTGGTTAGCACTGTTGCTGCACAGCAACAAGGTCCTGAGTTCAATTCCACCATCAGGCCGGGGTCTTTCTCTGTGGAGTTTGCATGTTCTCCTCGTGTTTGCGTGGGTTTTCTCCGAGTACTCTGGCTTCCTCCCACAGTCCAAAGACATGCAGTTTGTGGGGATAGGTTAATTTATCATTCCAAATTGTCCATTTGTGTGAATGTGGAAGCAAGTGGTTGTCTCTGTCTCTATGTGTTAGCCCTGTGACAGACTAGTGACCTGTCCAGGGTGTACCCCACCTCTCGCCCTATGACAGCTGGGATAGGCTGGATGAATGGACATGACACAGGACCTCAAAGATGCATCCAATCCTTCAATTGATCTATCTACTGTTAACTGAAGCCTCATCAAAATGATAACTGTCACTTAGTTTGGAGGAGGTCAGGAGACAGGTAAAACACATAGGGGGTCAGATCCTACCCCAGCTACCAGTACAGTCTGTTTCAATATATTGCCACACCTATTTTCCATTTCCATACCAAAACCAAAAGAAATGAAGGTTGATTTAAGACTTCTACACAGTAGGATAAGCCTCTGAGCCACAGAACTCCATTTTATAACCACAGCATTGAACAGTGTAACAGTGTGATATGTTCCTGTTTTACAGTCAGTATATGGCACAGTTTATTTTAAATACCACATACATCAGTGCTATAAAATATTAATGAGAGCACCCAGAGAGTATTAATGCACAGCTGAAAATAGTACCCAACAAATAGACCATTTAAAACCAAATGGACCATTTGTCTCGCAGAACTCACAACTTATGCATCTTCACTTCTCACTTGACTGCACAGACATACTCATAGTTGTACTTTTACCATGTTATTTGTCGTCATGTCCACATCAAATGAAAGACAATTTGAGAATGAGAGAGCAGCAATGTGGAACTATATCTTCATATCATTAGGGTGATGATTGTTACTCATTGCCTGGAAATAATGTAGGGATGCATGTGTGGGCTGATGGTTTGGCAGAGAACCTGACAGTCCTGCTTTAATGTCTTTATAAGATGAAGATGCACACAATGGCTACAGTGCATTTGTTGTGTGTCACGCCATTAGGGCTGTTTTTGAAAGCTGGCATTTTAAGAATCTGAGCCGGACTTTATAGTAATTACAGATAAACTGCACACGGTGGGGTTTTGAAGCGGCAAAGGAATCCAAAAGCGAGGTTTCTGAAGAAACTGAAAAGATGAAAAATGTGGAAATCTACAGAGTTCAATATTGCTAAAAAAACCCTGGCTCCAATGTTTGATGCTGCAGACTTTTAGGCTAGAAAATGCACTCCAGCATCTTCTTTTGAAATCCTCCTGGAGCTCATCCACACCCCTCAAACTTGAAATATGCTGGTTAGTAATGAAGGCTGTCTGCATACCAGCAGCTACAGATCATGGTGATAACATGAATTCATCAGACTCTAATAACCTCCAAAAAAAAGTCTGCTGAGCTGGATACTGCAAAACTAGCGTAATTCCCCTTTAATATCCCCAAAACTGTAGGAATGACAGTTGACTGGGTCGACTGCTTTGCTGAGATTTGCTGACAAAACCCCTCACAACTGTCTCTCAGCTAAAGCTCCCAAACATCTGCTCACATCTGCTAAACTAACCTCTCCTGCCGAAAGGTGTGAGCAAAGGGAGAGGAGTTGACACCCTATTAGTATCTACACAGAGTTCAGCTTGTGTAACATCAGCTCAAGACTGCATTCTTCACACATGCTGATAACACCGCCGCACATTCCCTCACCATGTGAGAGCCATATTGTATATAAGAGCTCATACAAAACCAACAAGCTCAAGGTAACTATGATGTGAGCGCAGCTCTGTGTAGAGGCGAGAACCGCACACACACAGACAGCCCAATCTTCTGCTGTTGAATTATCTTCAGTAAACCCTTGGCATTTGTCAAAATGTGTGTGAGTGCAGTCGGGGTATGATGCAGGGACCTGAATCACTGGTGAAATGTACACTGTGGGGGACTCGGGTCTCCTTTGTGTGGTCAAAAAAGCAGACCCCCACAACAAACATGAGGATATTTCCTCTCAGGAAGACACAATTTTGAGTTGGAATGAGGGTAAAATGAGCATCCAATGGTGTGTGTGAACAGAACAGATCATTAATTAGAGTAATTATAACTCCAGATGTTTTTTTTGGAAACAATCTGTCTTCTGTCTGCTGATATCATATCAGGCAGTATAAACTTTGTATGATGGCTTTACAATGTATCCTTGAAGGCACTCTCACATTTTTGGTGTATTCAATTATTGCATCCAGATAAAACCACGGGGGATACTTTAAACTAATTTCACAAATTAAGTCAATTCTAGTTATTAACATATTTATTAAAATGCTGGATTGCTTGAGTTTTAGAAGCTGGACAGACCATGAATCTGCAGGCCTGGAAAATTTCAATATTACTGTTACTATCATGATTTTATAAAAAATAATTATCAGTACTACAGTATTAGTAACTATAATCTAGTAGCAGCGTCACCATCATTTTGTCGGTAAATACTGAAGCTGAAGTTTAAAACACTGACCCCGACTGGTGGCAGAAAATATAGCTCAATCCAATGCGTGCGTGCGCGTGTGCGCACGTGTTAGTCCCAGGGTCTGAAGTCATGTAAGAATCTCACATCAGATCTGACGACGGCGTTATATGACGGTAATGAAGCGGATGGTGCCACTTTTATAAATACTGTCCGGAC
>VUQR01010533.1:0-21318 GCA_015108515.1 Hemichromis elongatus | reverse complement strand
AAAAAATTTTTTTTTTTGAATTTTTTTGAAAAAAAAAAAAAAAAAAAACAATTCCAGGAACTCCAAGAGTTAAAACAGCCTGCCAGGGAGCTGAAACATCTGGGAAATGATGCCATGAGAGGCCATGTTGGGGTGGGAGGAATGAGAAAGAGTGGATGGACGCAGTGTGCATGTGTGTGTGTTTGTGTGTGGGTGTGTGGGTGTGTGTGTGTGTTCCTGGAGGGCTGACGTCAGAGCTGCGTCTGTGCATGCTCCGAAGAGCAGGACATCCTGTGGAATTGTTTTCTGTGAGGCTTGAAGAATGTAAAGCAGCAGCCTCTCTCATCTCAATCCTCTCAGCAAAGTGCTGGAGTGAAGGGAGATATGGATGAAGAAAAAAAGGAGTAGGAAGAGAACACAATCTCCAAAGGGAGGTCAGATTCTCCATGAAAAATGATTGGAACATGAAGTTCAGGGAGTTTTTTAAGGACAAACAATCAGAGAGAGGTCAGCATGGGGTTCCTCCTAAAAAACTGGTTTTCCTGTGCATAAACTTCTCATATCAGTCATATAAGGCACAGAGAATGTGCTATCCAAAGGAAACCAGAGGAGAACAACAAGGGATGCTGAGGTTTTTCAGGCAGAAAAGACATGATGAAACAAGCTCTGCATGTCTGGGTTTGGGAGAGAGATGAGTGAGGGTGTGAGGTGATGCAGGTCATGTGGAAGTGCAGTGACGCAGGCTGTAAAACGGGGGTGCTGTGGGTATGGCTATTTTTAGCCATCGCAAGGAGACACATATGAGCTCCGTTTCTCTGCACTCCTCAGCCTCATACGTCACTTTACTCCAAGCCAGTCCACTCGGCTGTGCATCACATGACAGGTGCAGCCTCAAATCCTCCTGCTGTGGACCAGAGATGAGACCTGAATATTAAACAGAGTGGATGCTCTCTGTGTATGCCTCATCCCACTGACTGAACTATAAAGTTTTACATCATCGTTTAATGCATGATGGGAGGTGGAAATGGCAGATGGGAAAACTGAAAAATAAATGGCTGATTTCTCAGGTATAGATGACGCCTTTTCTCTTAAATTAAGATCAGATTGTTTGAGGCTCTCACTCTATAGTCTGACATATCTAAGGAGGAAGAGCAGGTCATGTACTTAGTGAAAGGTTGGTGGTTTGATCCCTGAATGCTCCAGACTATCTGCCAAAGTATCCCCAAGCAAGATACCGAAACTCAGGTAAATTTCTGATGTGCTCATCAGAGTATAGATGAGTGTAAATGTCACATAGAAAACACTCAGGTGTAGAAAAAGTTCCTGTATGAATGGGTGAATGAGGCATGTTGTGTAAAATACTTAAGCAGAGTAGAAAAGCACTATGTAATAACCAATCTGCTTACCTGTTCTCTGAAAGCTTTCTACCCTTAGAAAAATAGATATTTTTAAAACTTTAGAAAAGTTTTAGAGATACTTTTGATTATGATCATGTTTTAATTGGCTCAAAGTTTCATTAAAGGTATCAGGACATTCATGAATCCACATGTTTGACTCTACTGCATGTCCGTAAGGGTTTTCTGTGCCTTTCATGCTGTATTCCAGCTCCTTAAAGGTTTTACATAAAAATGGGCGATGCTGTTTTCATGCCAAGGAGTGGGTGTTTAACATAATAATGTCACCTCCTTAGAGGGATGCAGTGTCATCACGGGGGTCAAAACTAACCCCCCTGCCGGCACGGACGCATCTCTGGTATAATCTTTTAATAACGTGAACAATCCCCAGAGAGTAAATCTTAAGAATTACTACACACTGATGGTTTTTTGTGATTCTGTACAAAATGTGCGCTGCGGATTGCATCATTTATGAATGGCGAGTTGGGTTTTTAAAAAAAACAAAACAGGGTGGAGCCACGTGAAGCACAGCTCCTTTCGATTGAACAGTAAAGCCTTTGTAGTCTTGTGTCCCTCTCTGATTGGTTGGGATTCGAAGTAGGCGGGGCTCGGTCTGTTAGGGGTTTGGGTGTTTTTTCACGTCGGAGGAGTGGAGCTGCGTTTGTCAGAGACAGAAAGAGGAACTGGCGTGCAGTCTGCGGCTTGTCGTGGTTTCAGGAATGCTTCACTTCGAGGCGCAGTGACGATCTGAGCACAGGAGCCCCGCAGCGCCTAGCTTCACGTGATCCCAGCGGCCAGAGCCCGAGTTCAAAGCAGCCAGTGTACGTGAATGGAGCAGCAGCAGCGGGGTCTCTGTAGCGTCACTGCCTTCCAGTGTGCAAGCCGCGGGGCCGGGGTCTCCAACGGCCAGCCCTCCATGCGTCTGTGCATCACCTCCACAGCCGGCAGCCCGGTGGAGCTGACCGTCCCCTGTGGAGAGACCGTGGAGGCCCTTAAATCGCGCATCTCCCAGAAACTTAGACTGCACACAGACAGGATCGTACTCCTGCATAAAGACAGGTGAGTTGTTGCTTTACCCTGCATCCTGTGCACTTCCGGGATTTTAGGTAAAGCAAATACGTTTAATCTGCGTATTTTATGCCTATGATTTTGGGTTGGGGTTTTTTTGTGTGTGTGTGTGTGTGTGTGTTTTTGTTTTTTTGCTGGTTTGAGCCATTAAAGTTGACTTATGGATTATAAATTAGGCACCTGACTGCAGGGACGCTCCTGGACCAGGGTGTAACAGATGGCAGCAAACTGACCCTGGTCCCAGTCATTGAAGCTGGCTTACTGGTATGTAAACTAATGCACATCTTGGACTTGCTGTAACTTTGCCGCACACATGTAATCAGACTGTTTACTCTATTGTGCGGCACAGTGCTCAACTGCCAGAGCTGAGAGGACTGTGATGGATGTGTTGGAAGGTTTAACAGAAGTCCAGGTGAGCGTTTTAATTCTTTCTCACTGAATGCTCTAAGTAAACACTAGAAACTACCTACTGCATATAATAATGTTGCTATTATATTTTTACATGCACTCATTTCATGAAGTGAAACGAGTCTTGCCTTTAGACCTGTCTTAATTCTTAATGGCAGGAAACATTCCTCACAGACTTTCATTTATATTAACATGATAGCATCACACAGATAGATCCATGAACTGAATCTCCCGTTCCACCACATCCTCTAAGGTGCTCTACTGCATTGCGATCAGGTAACTACAGAGGCCATTAGAGAGCAGTTCTAGAAACCAGAGTGAGATCATTTAAGCTCTGATGTGTAATCCTGCTGGAAGCAGCTACCAGAACACAGTACACTGGTGGTTATAAAGGGATGGACATGGTCACCAACAATACTGTGTTTTACGGATGCTCGGCTGATAATAAGGGGGCAAAAAGTGTCACTCGGCACACTTTTTGCCCCCCTCACACCATTGCACCATCAGCAGCCTGAACTATTGATACAAGGCAGGTTGGAACCTTGTTTTTCCTTCTGTAACAGTTGAATGTCACAACAGAAATCAAGGCAACATTTCTCCAGTCTTCTGTTGTCCAGTCTCTGTGAGCCTATGAGAATTGTAGCCTCAGTTTCCTGTTTTTAGCTGACAGGAGAGCCACCCAGTGTGGTTTTCTGTTGCCGTAGCCTATCTACTTCAAGGTTCGATGTGCTGTGCCTTCAGAGCCTCTCTTCTGCATACCTTGGTTGTAACAAGTGGTTATTTGAGTTCCTGTTGCCTTCCCATCAGCTTGATGTAGTAAACAAGCCTTTTTTTTTTTTTGCCTTTTCCTTTCTTCCGCACTGTGATGCTTGTCTTGACCATGCCTACATGCCTAAATGTGTTAAGTCGCTGTCAAATGATACATATTTGCATAAACAAGTCGCAGAACAGGTGTGGCTGGTGGGTGTAGTCTATAGTAGAAATGAGGCGAAGAACTCATTTTCCCCTTTAGGAATTCAAACTGTGCACTAGTGTATTTTTCCACTTTCATGAGGTGTAATCTAAGTGAAGCTTCTGGGATAAATTATTCACCCTATTAAAAAATAAATAAATAAATACTCGTTAACAGACCAAGTTTGGAGGTGCATAGTTTTTGCTAGATGTATGTCGTTCAGCCATTACAGCTGCAAGGGAAAGGTTTGTGGACCTCTGCTTTACTTTTACTTTTTATTTCAGTATTACTCGTAAAATGAGGTCTAACCTGTACACATATAAAGTTCTAATAATAGCACACAAACAAATGCACTTTTCTTGCCTGTACTGAACACAAGCAGCAAACATTTACAGTCAGACTGGAGATATGTAATCATATCTGTCTATTTATTTATACAGTATTAGAGTTTGGGAAAGAAGAGGTGGGGGTGAGACTTCGGGAGGAGGAATGCTGGAGCCATTGCCTGTTCCTCTTTCTAAACCCAGTCCCTTCTTTACTTCCCTTTTTTCTTTTATCATTTATCTCTTTCTCATCACACTACTGTTTCTCATACTTACTATCTTTTCTCACAATATGCTGGTATCTTTGTCCATCTGTTCTTTCTCTTCCTTCTTCTTCACAACATGTTGCTTCTTCTCTCTATTTACCATTTTTTTCTTCCCTTTTTCTCCTTTTGAACTTTATTTATCTTCTTTTGCAGATCCTCTCTGCTGCAACAGTATATTTTACATTCTAGTAAACTTTGAGCCACTTCCAACAAGCCTTTAATATGAAGTTTAAAAAAATAAATAACTTTAGACATCGTATCTGGCCTTCATCTTGCACCCATCCACCTCTTCAAATAATTTCTCACGATTCTCCTTTTCCACATCCTGTACTGTCCTGCTCTATATTTCATCATTGTGAGACAAGAGTTCATTTACTTTTCCCAGCCAGTGCTGTGAGTGATTGTTCAATAAAGATATATATATATATTTATTTAACCTGTATTTAACCAGGTTAGACTCACTGAGGTCAAAGAGCCCTTTTACAAGGGATACTTTGCAAGGTAGATGTATAAAAAACAAGCCTCAGACTCAATTAACAACATTAAAACATACATGGAAAAAAAAAGGCTCGCGCCCAGACAAGGTTCCGTATTTTCCGCACTATAAGGCGCACTTAAAATCCTTTATTTTTCTTAAAAATCGTCAGTGTGCCTTATAATCCGGTGCGCCTTATGTATAAATTCTGGTTCTGTTTACTGACCGAACCGATTTAATGTGGTACACGGCGCTCAAAAATATGTCACAAACTTTTTAGTACGACTTTGGTAAGCTACGCTTGATGGATTATCGGAGCATTACGGCTACCGTAGTCAGGAGCCTGAGCCTCGCGGACTCATAGTAATCTGGGTCCAAAACGAACACTGAGGCACACAGTTAAAAACTCTCTAAATTCTTCCATCTTTAACAAAATGGTCATCGTTGCTGCTTTACCAGGTGTAGCAATTAAGTTTAACATCCAGGCATCCAGAATTTATTCAATTTAACGGAGTTAGAAGTTAGCAGAGAGTTAGCTCGCTGGTTTCGCTAGTTACCTAAACATGATATACCATGTTCTGACTGAGAGATTTTTGGAAAAAATAAACCGTACAGCCCTGCAATCACTTCCAACATAAATGAAGACAAAAAACTAAGCGATAAGATAAAACTTTATTAATCCCTCGGGTGGGTTCCTCTGGGAAATTCGGTTTCCAAATAGCACAGCACCGACAGAAGTTACAGAATGTGACCAGAATACCATATATACACATTTTTGACAAATGCAATCGCATCGAAAGATGCTGTAAATGGACCAAAAGTCAGCTAGGAAAACCACTGAGATAATCCAGCACCAATATGAGGTGAGTCATTAATATAAGATAACCTTTAGTAGTCCCACACGTGGGAATTTTTTTTGTTACAGCAGAAAGTGGACAGTGCAAAGTTACATTGCAAAAATTATAAGGCGTTTAATGGCCACAACCCACACAGACAGGTACTACACAGACTTTACAGCTTAAACGAAGGTGTGGTGAAGCAAAACTATTTAAATTTATATCTTTGTTGAGTAGATTCCTCTGTACATCATTGAAGCAATTGACCCACGTGAGAAATTCACAGGAAATATTCCACCCACGTTATCCAGCACATCCATGATGTTATCAGTGTAACGTGGTTTTGAGGGCTGTGCTGTAAACATACCAGCTGGAGAAGAAGAGTAAAACTTTCCTGCCTGTCCCTGCAGATTAATGACTTCCTGTCTGGGCGCTCACCTCTGACCATTAACCTTGGAATCGGTGCCCACGTGATGTGTGTGGAGCTCCAGCTGTCGGCTCAGGATGTGAAGGAGCTGCAGCTGGACTCGAAGGCTCGCGACAGCAGTGCGCAGATGGCCAGCAGCACGACCCACCCTCACTCTGCCTCGGCGTGGAACTCCACCACTGGACCCACTACCTCATCCTCTTCACAGGCCTCATCTGCAACCCCATACTCTGTTGACTCTTTATCCTCATTTCAGTTTAACACTCAGGGACCCAGAAATTCATTGAACTCAGAAAACCCATCGACTCCATCCAGTAGCATTCCTGCCACAAACTGCCATAATCCATCTTTTCTGCTTAATTCCCACTCTGAGCACGGATCTCCGCACGTTCCTTCTCCTCCTTCCATGCCCTCTGGTTCTCCATATCCCGGCTCTCCTCTGCGAGCAACTGCGCCGGTGTGTTCAGCCGGTACCATCAGCTCCAGCCCGGCACCCCTGAGCCCCACAGCAGCCTCGACCTTCACAGAGGTTAGCCACACACACTCTAACGCATTAGTCTTCTGCGTGCCATCCACGTGTAACCAAATATTCACAATAGTCTTTTTGAATTTAAATTATTGAGTGAAGAATATTTTATTACTCAGACTTATTTCTTAAGCTGGATATTTGTTCCCTTACAGAGTAATGCTAATGCTTCATCCACTGCACAGCTGTCCAATCCTCCAGGAGCCGTCATAGAGAGTTTCGTGAGACACTCACCCGGCATCTTCTCTGGGACTTTCTCTGGTACGTCTGCTCTGGAGACTACTCAGCAGTTTTTGTTTGGTCTGATTAACATAAACCGGTGATGTTTCCTAGTGCTGCAACAATAAGGGCACTCTTTCTAATCTAATGAACTTTCTCTTTTGAATAGCTTTTTGATTTTTTTTATATTAATATTCAGGAAAATAAAAAAATTCATCACTCATTACAAAAACTCCATTACACCCCCTTTATCCTCTCAGGCACCCTGGCCCCTTGCAGTCAGAGCGGTTTCAGTCATCCTCGACATGGTGTCGCCATTATTCTTCAAATCCTCAACGACCTCCTCAGAGCAGCCTACCACCACCAGGGGGCTCCAGTTGCTCTTCCTCTACACCGCTGTCCTGCTCCAGGCCCTGAAGTGAGCCCGCTGCTCGCAGAAGAAGAGCCCAGACCACTGGTGATGCAGAGGACAGAGCCCCTCTGTGGAGCTCCAGGTCAGATCAAGCACGTGTATACATGCAAATACTGGCATAGTGTGCATATTAGAAATCTGGAAAGGGAAATGAAAACAAAGACAACAAAAAAGACAGTTTCAGGCCCCCAGAGAATGGAACACACTCGCGTTTCCTCCCAGCTGAAATAAAACGAGTTTCTGTGCTGTGTCATATGTAGTCACGCAGCAGTTACACAGGCCTTCGTGAGTGTAAAGACTGTTACAGTCTTAACAGGCAGTGTTAATAACAGCTCATCCACGAGCGTTTACGCTTCCTCATTAGGCTCCGATTCTCTGGTGCTGACGGTGTTTCTCGTGGATTTGTATGTTTGGATTAGAGCTGAAAATATGACGAAATCAAGCAGAAGAATTGCTTCACAACTTGTCTGTCAATCACTTCTACATATTTTTGGTGCTTTTCTTTGTCACGCCTCAAAGCTGATGAAACTTTGAGGTGTTTGACAGATGGTAGAACGAGTTGAAGCATTTGCGAGCTGCAGCTTTAGAAAGTCAGACTAGTCGTATATTTACTGCGTCAGAGAAACAAACTGATTCTGGGTCGGAGCTTCAGGAAATCGTCTTGACCACGGATATTTGCGTCACTGAGAAGACATACAAATTAAACAAAGTGGCCTTTGAGTGTATTTCTTATGATCGATGTAGTAATTAATGGCAGAGCTCACCATAGGCACTCATGGAGACCGTAGTTTTCTGTGCCTGATCGATTTCTTTCTTCTTCTCTGTAGGTGACGTAGGAGATGAGGGTCCCGTCATGCACTCGTCCACAGAGGAGAATCAAACACTGCACTGTAAGCTAGAGCACCTCCAGCTCCTGATGCACGAGAGCCGTCTACGCAGGAGGGCTCGCAAGACCTCGCACCTCTCACAAGGCTCTCATCCATACCAGAAGCGCTACCATCACCCCTAATCTCTGAATGTAAAATGACCTGCTCACTATGATAGATACCAGAGCTGACCTTGCCGTACAGGGCTACGGGAAAAAAATGAGCCTTTGTTAGTATTTTTCTACTATCTTAAACTGTACGTCCAAATGTCGTGGCTTTCTCCGTGTGACGTGTAATCTGAGTCTGTCCTTCAGTGATTGCAGCTCCGGCTGTTGCAGTATGTAGCACGTGTCGCGTAGATTTCCCTGTTGGTGTTTTCTTTCTCTGCGTTTCACTCCACGTATTCTGATGCCTTAATTGTCCATGTTTTGAATGTAAGACTGTGTTTCGTTCGAGGCAAGCAAGGTTTCTTGAAAATATCTTATTTATAAAATACAAGGAAGCAAAAAAAAAAAAATGCAAATAATAAAGGTAAACAATAAAAAAATCTGAAAGCGTTTATGAGTGGAGCCTTTTCTTTTTACATGGATACAATGTTGCCTTTGTCCGTTAAACTGGATTTTTGTTTGTTTGGGGGGTTTTTTAGATGAAAATGTCTCAGCCTTATTTTACTGAGCATCCTTTCTGTTTGTTTGTCACAGCTATTCTTGTATCTATGATCAGGAGATATATGTGGTGAAGATAAATGATCTATTTTAATATTAAATGCTTAGATCCTTTCATATACTCTTTGCTTTGTTTTGATGCATGTTCAATCATCAAGGTGAGAACAAAAACAGTGAGCTGTTTATAAGGCTGGGAACACCTGCAGTCAGCAGACCACTGAAAAAAGACAGAGTCCGGATCAACACAAGCAGCTTTCTAGGTTACTCTGTTACTGCTGTGTTATGTCTCTTTTCATTATTAAGAGCTGCCAGAGTTTCAGAGAGGTGGTACCATCTGCCTTAGTGGAGCAGAGGCTTCAACAAAATCTAAGCGATGCAGTAAAGCTGAGTATTACGACTTAAGATATAACTGAAATATTGGTTCTCCTCGACAGTAAAATCACAGGAAGTAGAATGTGAGCACTGATGTGCAGCCAACCAGGACTCCTTAAACTTCCTCCATGACAGCAGCTGAACATTTCAGACTGCCTAGAGTGGGCCGAAACAGTCTGCATAGCGTCTAAAACGTGATGCATGAATAACTGTGTTATATTAATGCTATGACTGAATCTTTAGAGGCACTCCAATGAGTACTTTGTGAAAAGCGCCACAAACTGTAGCGTTCGCCGTGCCCGTCTCCTCTCTGCAGCCAGCGTGTCTGATGCTGAGCTCACAGGAGCCAAATCACA
Organism: Hemichromis elongatus; assembly: GCA_015108515.1. NCBI lineage: Eukaryota > Metazoa > Chordata > Actinopteri > Cichliformes > Cichlidae > Hemichromis > Hemichromis elongatus. The sequence continues at coordinate 11,774 of VUQR01010533.1, read as the reverse complement.
GCGGCAGAACATGAAGCTGTTCTGGGTGAGCTGAAACCCGTGGGCCTGCCTTCGCTGCTGACGTGCAGACAAACACGAAGCCTTCCTCGGGTGTCACCTGTGTGATCTGCAAGCTGTGAGCAGGAATAGGCGCGTGGAAGCGCTCTCGTTCGGCTATCAAAGGACACAGCTGGGGACTGCAGCACGAGTGCTGGCGTTGATTTCGGTGCAGCTCTGCTGATCGTGATCACGGAGTGTGCAGCTGCAGCAGCACGCCCAGCGCCAGAGATCAGACGGCACACAACTGCTCGCCTTGAATCCTAAAGACCGGCTGTGCTGCAGATTCGGCGCTGCAGGCACAGTCGGCCATGATACACTGCCTGCCCCGATGAATTAATGTGGTGGTATCAATCCAATCATTTACAAGAGAGCGGATGAAACTCTTTCCCTGCACACTGATCTATTCCTTTTAGCGTTGCAAGGACGGTGCAGATGACAGCTATGGTATTCGGGCCTCCCACACAGTCGTTCTTTTCTCTCTCTTTGCCTCCCACGCACTCTATTCAAACACACTGCATCGCTTAGACGTCCATGTGCAGATAAATCTTCCTCCCACACAGACAAACAGGTCTTCGGCCCCACACACCTGACCGCCATCGTGACTCGCGCAAACAAAGCACTCAAGGCTTGCAAAATAAACATAGTTGAATCGTCTTCTCCGTTAACTACATATGAAAGCGACTTGCAGTTATGACTGGCATTTCTCTGACTGCACTCAGGCTATTATTTTAGATTGTTACTGTGCTTGGAAATAAAGCATCTCTGAATTAATTATAAGTCTCGTTTCTCTTTAAGACACAAATATACGCGTGTTTGAAGGCCACTGGTAAGAGGACATTTTTACATTTACATTTTTGTTTGCAAAGTCAAATTAGATACAAATTCTTATTCAAATCCGAGTACGTTATTCTGTGGTGCTGGGAAAACTACTTGGAGATGAAAAGCCCCATTAGTGACTGATGTGTTCAAGGTAAACGTTGGAATGACGGATCTGCTTTGAGCACCCTGTTCTTTGCAGGGGAGTTCACTGAACTGCCAGGCAGGAGAACAAGAAGACAGAAGCGGTTCGTTGATGTAGTGAAAGAGGAAATGCAGGGGGGTCGTGTAACAAAGGAGAATGCTGAAGATAGGGTGAGGCGCAGCCAAATGATCCGTTGTGGCGACCCCTAAAGGCAACAGCCGAAAAACGAAGCGGAATTAAAGACATCTAACTTAAGAGAACTATGCTGTGTCACCCTAAACATAGGGTGGCGCTGTGGGCGGCCGTTCTAACGGTCTGCCGCCCAAACAGCAGTAGAAAAAGAAGTGAGTGCGCATTGCAGTGAAATACGGATCGCGCTCGTTCATCCTCCTCATTCGACCTACATCGCAGCTGCTCGCAACTTCCCTTACATCTCCTTGAGAGACAAAGGTAAACGCGTTTTCTTTGTTAGGTGTTGTTTCTTTACGCCGGAGGTTATGAAATATAATCGAATTCATGTGCATGTATGAATAGCATATTTTTCTGTTTGCTTTCTATTAATTGAAAATGTTTTAACCGACATTTGATCGCTCTTTATTTGGGCGTTTTATAATTTTTTTATATGTAAAAGTGGTAAATGGTTTAAATTTGTAGAAATATGTTAACCCTAGTTTTTCTATATTAATTCGGACAGTTACATAAGCTGCAAAATGAGGCAACTGGCTGGCCCTCGAGCTGGCGCTAAAGTAGGTCATTAAAACAAAAGCGTGAAGCGCGGTGCTACAAAATGGCGCTGGAAGAAATCCCGCCCGCTAATCCGCTAATGAAGCTGCGCCACGTTTTCAGGCTTCAGGCCTAGCCTGACTCTATTTTCAGTTTCGTCGACGATTATCAACTTAATGTCTTTTAAGATACTTTAAGATACAGATTTAATGCAAGATAAATTCGTTAAACGTAGGGAGATATGTAGGTCATATCTGCGCAATCGGCCATTTTATAAAATTTCTCCGGTGACCCACTTTCTCATTGCGGCGGTTTACCGACCGTGTGCGCTGACCGTTTTTCGACGAAAACTGGCCCTCTTTTTTTTCTAAAGGCTTCGTGTGTACGTTTTTTAATTTCCTGCTTTTCAAATTTTTTCTTAAGCTACAGCAAAAAATGTCGGACGAGGGAAAATTATTCATCGGAGGTCTGAGCTTCGAGACCAACGAGGACTCTCTGGCTGCGGCCTTCGGCAAATACGGAACCATCGAAAAAGGTAATTAAAAATCTTCTCCAGAATATACTACTACTATTATACTTACTATATTACTATTATACTTATTATACGTCGATATTTTAAGAAATATGTGGGCTAATCGGAATTTTCTCCCTCATTAGTCGACGTGATCAGAGACAAAGAGACCGGAAGATCTCGCGGGTTTGGCTTCGTGAAATACGACAATGCAGAGGACGCAAAAGACGCATTGGATGCCATGAACGGAAAGGTAAAAATCACACTGCTTACTTTATAATAGAATTTAAAAAAAAAAAAATTAGGTGATGAGGTGACTGTATATTAACATTTTTACATTTCCTGTTGTATTGCAGACGCTGGATGGACGTGCTATTCGGGTGGATGAAGCTGGAAAGGGAGGGCGCTCCAGAGGAGGATTTGGTTCCGGCCCACGAGGAGGCAGATTTAGCGGCTCCAGAGGGAGAGGTGGGCGTGGTTATTCCCGAGGTGCGACGTGGGAATATTTTTAAAAAGTTGAAATTAAAAATTTATTCTAACGATATTGAAATTAAAACTGATTTGTCTTTAATAGGTGGATATGGTGGAGACAGAGGGTATGGCGACAGGAGTTATGGTGACAGAAGCTTTGGTGGTGGAGACAGGAGCTTCGGTGGCAGTGGATACAGGAGTGGAGGATATTCCTCAGGCGGCTACAGAGAAAACAGGTAAATAATGAGAGCTCAAGTTCTAATTTAATCCAGTTTCTTTTGAATTGATTTTAAATGCAAGTTTGATGTCACATAGGGGTCAGGGTGGATATGGTGAGCGTTCAGGATCTGGATCCTACCGCGATGGTTACGACAGCTATGGTAAGCATCAATAATATGTATTTCGGGTATTTGGGTGCATTTATGTTGGGGCTGTCTTAAAAAAATCTAAAGGAACACTGAAAGCACATCTCAGTAACTTGGCGTAGACCAACTCTGTGCAGCACCCCTCTAGTTATTAAACACCTGCATTAAGTGGCAGGTTGAGATGCCGTACACTCATCAACACTGTAAATTGCGATTTTTGCAGCCCCAACATGTGAAGCCTATCTCCATGTATGCCCCTCAGTTTTCTGCCCAAGTCAATGCCTCCTCCTAAACGGTTGCCAGATTTCTTTTGTGCCCCACTCTGACAAAGAGGCTGGAAACCATTTGAACCACTTAAAGCAAACCTCGAATGTCACCAGTTCTCAAATTGTTCATCTCGGCAAGGAGCCCCTTATGCAAAGAGAGGGAGGGTTGTTAGCTAGGCGGGTTGAAGGGGGAATATTTGTAAAACTCCAGTGTTCGAACTTTCAGTGTCTTTACCTCTGTGCCCACTTCTTATCCTCAGCTACACATGAGTAAACATCTCCCTGATTCAAGATCTTCACTTGGCTGGCTGTTTTTCAAAGATGCGCTCCTCAAGAAAAATGTCCACGTGTTTGCTGACCTTAGTTCTGTAGTTTTGTTGTAATAGTTCAGCATCTTTAAAAAGAAGAAAAATGTAGCAATGGGTTTTGGTCATTCCTTATAAAACCTGTTACAATTTACAGTTCAAGAATCTTAACCATGCTTAATTGGACTCATTTCTCAAAGATCGTGCAACTTAAAGGCATCTGTAATCTGATACTGTAAAGTCCCATTTTGGGGATCAAAGCAGTTCTCAACATGGCTTTTCATTGAACAGCCACTACCATTGCTCTAAACTTTGTCCAGCACTTGTAGTGCTTCCTGATTTGATTCCTTTTCTTTTTATATATTGCAATATCTGGGGCTTGTTTGTGTTCCTTATTTTCCCCCTCAGTCTCTGACTGACCTACCTCCTGCCAGGTTTTAAACTGAGAGGAAAGATATATGCTCATAAACAGACTTTTGGGAGACGTGATGCTAAATTCAAATTACTATTAAAAAAAAAAAAGGAAAAAGAGAAACCTTAGTTTAACTGAGGCTCCTTTTTGTTCAATTTCCCAAAAGAGTGAATTCCTTTCAGACTGGTGAACTACACATCCGAAGTGGCCGGCTGTTCATGAAGTTGCAAATTGCAGCATGCTACAGTCTGTCCAAGGTATCTTCTGTGCTCTGCTCAACATCTGCATTTTTTAATGTGCTGTAAAATGGACTAATCTTGTTTAAAGTGATCGAGAAATGTAACTTTGTTTCCCTAAAGCTATATATATCTCAAACCGGGAACAGTTTTGTACTTTTTGTTCTTTGTATGATCAACTTTTTTTTTTGTCAGTTTGGCTTCATGGAGCCTATTAAACAAATTGTGGAAAATGATCATGATTGTTGCCTCTTAAAACAACCGCATGGGGGACTAAAGCTAAGCGCTGTAGGCTCATTTTAATGTAATGCTGCGTAAGAACTAAATCTGCTTGATGCAACTAGATGGTACCTATCTCTGGACTGAAGTCAACAATTTGGCAGGCTAGTCCAAGTTCTAAGCTTTAAAAGGGAGGGGAGGGGAAATTGTTGATGGGTATCTGTAAAGGTCCGCATTATTTAAAAAAGAGAAAAGCACAGCTAAGTCAAGTGAATCCTGTACATGTTAAACAATAAGCAGACTGTTGTACCTACTAAAGTGTGCTGAACAAACAAAGTGGAATATGGAAATATGGGGGAAGTTGGTGCCTGGTCATGTTCATGCTTCATTACGTTCAAGAGAGGTCAAGAGCTCCTTCAAAATCCTACAAGTCCTTGGAGAGTGAAGTGTTGCGCCTACCAACAAGTGCTCCTCAGAGATGAAAGCTGCTCTTGCCTAGTCAAATGTGAAGAAAGTAGGCCAGTGCACGTGAGGTAAAAATCTCCTTTTGCTTTGCTCACATCCTTGAAACTAAGTTCTCATTGTTGCCATGAATACCTTCAAGTTAGCCGCTGTTTAGTCCTCTGCTTCAGATGTCTCCTACGAACATCACAAGTCCTCTTACCTGATTCTAAAGACCATTGGGAGGTGGGGTTTCTGTCCAGGATGTTAGTGCTCCTCCTCGAGTCCACCAAAAAATGCATTGGTTCTTTAAGTTGGGTAGTTTTGTGCTCAGTCCACTTCTGTTCACTAGTCCACAAATTTGCTCCTGTAATGTCCACAAGCCCCAATTCATGTGTAAGGTGTCTAGAATGCATTCACTTTTCCTTTGTACCTTTTTTATAAGTGGTGAGTCATTATTACTGCATGCACTCTGATTTCAAGCATCAGTTGGTGGGTTTAATCCATCCATTTCTCCTCCTCTAGACTGAACTGTCTGGATGCGTCAGTGGATCTCGTCACAGCTGAAGTAGCTGGATTTTTAGGCTGCAAGATCTCATGCAGTTGCTGTAATCAGGTAAGTTGTAATCACAAATTCACAATTTTATTTATATTTTTCTCCTCTTCTGTTAGGCTAAATAAAGCTTCTTTGTTCCAGGTCCAACGAGCAGTGGGGCGACTGTCAACATGAAGGGACCTTCCAAATACCTGAGAAGCACGTTTCCTGATGTTACAGTAAATGTCATGAACTGGAGCTGCAGTTGATAAAAAGAAACCTGACTATGTGGTCTTGTTTTGGATTGAAACAAATAAAAATTGAAACCAAAGAACTTGCTGCATTTTTTTTTCTCTCCCCTCCTTCCTCAGTAAATGTACTGCAGAAACTGGACTAAACTTAGAGTAAGCAAATAAAACTGCAGTAAATACAGTTTTACCTTGAAACTTTTAAAGTAGGATGGGAGGGAATGTGTAGTTGTATCATTTAACAATGATGCAAAAGAGCGTTCAGCATTAAAAACTGCCAGGTGTACATTCCTGTTTAAGCATGTAGGAGTAGGTTAATGACTCATTGGTACAGATTTATAAATAGCTCGACATGAATTGTGTGGTGTAATGTACTACAATCTAATTACCCACCTCATTCTCTTGACAATACTCAACACTGATATAAGCCAACTTTTAATTGGTTAACATGACCTCGCTATTGTGGCTGGAGACCCACAAGCTCTCACTTAGTATTAATGACATACTTGGTCTTTGTAAGATTTAAAGGATTATATAAGATGTTAAAATTTTGTATGAAATATTTGATCAGTGCATCAGATGTGGCAAAAGTATAGGTTACAGATCTTTTATCTTGACTTTTGACCCAAATGTGTTCGTGACAACTGCAGCCAACTACACACACTTAGAAGTCCAGGCGGTTTGTTTACTATGCAAACAACGTGAAGGCTGCTGGTTTGTCTTGTAAATTAGGACAAACAAGTTTAACAGGATCTACCGGTTTTTCGGCAGCTGTTTCGTTATGAAGATGAGTTGGGGTGTTTCGTCTAAAAAGGTAATCGGACACCTTTGTCTTAATCTTTAGAGTAATTTGATCAGTGAAATAAAAGCCACCTGAAGCTCGGCTTCCTTTCTCACAGTTGGGAAAGCTGATAATCAGGAAGTGGCTCACTTTTGTCTGTACGCACCGACCTCATCTTCCTGTATTCAGCACACTTGTGTTAATTTTACAAAGGCAGAGCTTCAGACTAGCAAATAGATGTGTGCTTGAACGCTGAGTTATCTGTACTAAAATATGTTAATTCATTATTAAGCATTTGGATGCCACAGCTGGTTTAGGTGTGTTGGTACTTTGTTAGTTCCAGTAGAAAAAAACTCAGTAAACTTCATTAAATAAGAAATAAAGTACACTACATGGCTGTAAAATGCAGTGGAGTAAAAGTATGACGGCAAATAGTACTGGTAGTGTAGTTGAGAACAATACACAAGTAGTTGTGGTTCCCACTAAATTAAAGAAGTGACACAGAGGCTAAGATAAGGTACAGAAAAACAGATACTTTAATTTGGAACATTTACAAGCTGAAGTGAACGACCGCACAGGTCCAGGTGGAGGCGCTCGGGATGCTGGTGGTCTCGGCGGTGCTCACACGTACCACAGGAAGCCAAAACGCTTGTGCAAAAGCTCTTCACGGGGCCTGAGGTTGAACAGCTCCTCTGACAGAGGGGTGACCCAGCGGTCTGTGTGAAAGACGCTCTCGCCAACCTGCACGGGTTAAAGAGACGCACAGTCGCCATCAACACGGGAGCGCTGAAGTTAACCAACATCTGGAGGCGATCGACACAGCAGACCGAAAATGAAAAACATTAATGAACTAAAAAAAGATTCACTCGTTTATGCCGTTTACTGATTCTTATGTATTTTCACTTTGCACTTTTACCCAAACATATTTAGATTTTTGCAGTTTCACTTTCCACTGCAGCAGTAAGCGGTTGTTTAAATTGTGTCTCGAGTTACAAAGAAGCAATGAACAATGACCATAAGCTAAAAGTCTTTTAAAAAATTGAAACTGCTCATTAGTTTTATCGGTTCTCCAGACAGTAAGAAACGTGGATTAAATAACTCTCAAAGAAAAACTAAAATAAAATGTTTTATGTGTTGGACTGTATGTACCTACCTCAGCTAATATGTGTACAAAATGCAATAGTTCATGTTAGTTTGCAACAAATGAGATCATTTGAATTTTCACAAACGTACAATGCATAAATCTTTTTGTACAAGGAATCTTCTTACATGTTGGGGGCAAAATATAACAAATGTAACAAGTACAAAAATTACATTTATTCACTTTTTCACAAATGAAATGCCCCATTAAATCTTTTTTTTACCCTATTGTTTTTAATCCCACCCCCAGACTTGGTGTAACTAATTATATATTTATGACATTTTAAGGTAATGTTCTTCTTTGGTCTCTAAACTGTTTTGAAAATTAAAAAAAGGATATAAAAAACTAATGAAAATTCCTCTTATTAAATAATGTTGGACAGGTCATGAAAATTATTTTCTTATAATTATGTCTTAAAGATGGTTACCTTCCAACCGGGAACATCCTTCATGATGATTGCCTCCTCTTCCAGGTTTTCCCTCAGCATCCGTAAGGCCCTAGCACAGAGACAACATTCAGCTCTGCATTAAACAGCTGACCTGTGTTTGCAAGCTTAGGCAGGATAAAAGACGGACATTGTTCCTGTGTCTGAAAAGGTCAATGGCTTAAATCTGCATTCTTTTTAATGGACAGCAGGGGGCGACTCCTGTGCTTGGAAGAAGACCTCAGTAAACACTTTCCCGATGAGTTTAAGATCAGTTTGTAGTTTGTGATTGTACTTACATTCTGGGAATCAGAAAGGAGAAACACCCCAGTTCAAGGCTTCATAAAAGAATCGTGCTGGCTATGTCCAACTTTTATACCTTCTATTTTTGTAAACACCATCGGAAAAAAAAGGCACCAAAGTGCTGCAGTCACCTTCGGTCTTGCTCTGCCTGCAGCAGAGGCATCAGAGCTATCCTGGCTTCCAGCTCCTCAATCTGCAGTCGCCTGCAACACACACACACATACACAGAGTTTGAGGCTTTGAACAGTGGACACAGATGTGAAAGTAAGCAAAACAATTGTATGACATTTCTTACCTCCTCTCTCTGTTCCACTTGAATAGCCTCCAGTAGCCAAATACCATGATGCCAATGCCAATGCCGAACATACTATATCCTGCAGGTTAAAGAATGAATGAAGCAGCAGAACATTACTGTATGTTAATGCACATTTTAACAACTATAGGTATCTTATGTAAGTTTACATATGTATTAAAGCATTTACTAAGGTTGAGATAATGGCTGCACAGTCTTCTAAGGCCTGAGGATATGAGGTGTAAATGTTAGACTATATTATACAGGTGAAATCAGTTAAATACCCAGTTTGCTTTTTAACAACATCAGACCCTGTTGGAGCAGCTGACATGCAGTGTCATCTACATTCGGCCACAAATTTGGGAATAAATTCCTATTATTACATGTAGAATATTTGGAAAACCTGATGAAAGCCAGCTGAGTACTCTTCATATTAAAGCAGTTTGCCTGTGATATACAGCCATCAGACTGCTTCCACTGACTGATGAGTCTTTGAGACCTGAGATTTCAGGTCTTTCTGTATATATAAAATCACATGAGCGGCTGCTGTCTAAGAGGACGGGTTTTCTCCTCCAGGCAAAAGCCAAGGAAGTATGGTTTTACAACTCAAAGGCAGGTGGGACAGTTTAGATCAGGAGTGTCCAACTCCAGGCCTCGAGGGCTGGTGTCCTGTAGGTTTTAAATGTGTCCTTGATCCAACACAGCTGATTTAAATGACTAAATTATTTTCTGAACATGTCTTAAAGCTCACCAAAGGCCTGGTAATGAACTAATTATTTTATCCAGGTGTATTGACACAGGGTGATACCTAAAACCTGGAGGACACCAGCCCTTATAGGCCTGGAGTTGGACACCCCTGGTTTAGATAAAAGCATCTAAACTTCACTGTTTCTTTAGCTGCTGCTCCCTGAAACTCTTTGCTGTGCTTTTCAGTTGATCTTTTTGCTATAAAGTCTCTTTTTGGGTTCACATTAAAATAACGTTTGTTCGTAGTTAGTGAGTGTAACATAGACTAATTAAGCTAACTTGCACTCAGTCCACAGCCTGATTACTGTGACAGTTCCTGGGGCAGCAGAGAATTTTGTACCAATTATTGTGTCCCAACATAAAGTGCTGTGCAAGAGTCTTGAGGGGCACCTGATCTCTTTATGTTTTCTTACAAGGAGCCAGCCCTTCTTGTAATTTACTCATTTTCAGTCCTTGTACCTGACCTTTGCCATGGAAATGTTTCTTTTGTTTGTTAAGCCACTTAACACTGGCCTTTGAATAAATCATGCATAAAAAATGCACTTAACTCAAGGTACGCAACAGTGCTGTGTCTGCACATAACAGACAACTTAGCAAAGAACACATTTTAAATTGTGTTCTTTAGGCATTTTGTTACTAGCAGCCTATAACAAAAACAAAAAGCTTGTTCCTATTCCTTTAGCGGAATGTACAAAAAACTCCCAAAGATAACACTGATAGAAATAAAATACTTTTCTTAATTCCCAAAGAGCTGAAAGCTTGCCATATTGTAGCATGCACATCATGCTACCATCAGTGTGCCCTTAAAAAAATTTATAAGTGGAGGACAAAAGAAGTGCCAGGTCTAAAATATATATATATATATATTATAGCAGATAAACCATATCTGAAAGAGGCATAAATGTTAGGTCTCGATGGTTGGCTGTCAAGAAGCCATTGTTAATGAAAGGAAACAGGGAGGAAAGACTCAGGTATGCCGGATTAAACAAGAACTGGACTGAACATCATTGGAGACATGTCTTATGGAGTGATAAATCCAAACTCAAGTCAAAATGTAAAGATTAGACCAGGAAAAAGGTACAACGGAGTGTCTACAGCCATCTGTAAAACACGATCTAGGCGCTGTCATGTTTTGGAGCATTTCAGCCAGTGGTGTTGAGAACCTTGTGAACACAGTATAAAAGTGTGGTCAGATTCTGATCCACCATGAAACACAATCTGGTATTTCAGTATGTGTGGTAAAACCATGGCTGTATATAAAAACACACAGTGGAACACTGTCAGTCATGGACTGGCCTCCCAAAAACCCAGATCTTAACATGTGCGAGTTGGATCATGTTGACCGAGAACAGATCAAAAAGGGAAAGAAACATCTAAAGAAGAGCTTTGAATGCCCTTCAAGAACTCTGGAGAACCATTCCTGAACACCACTTCAGACTACGCTTACCTAAGAGATCATTTTAATCAATTAACTCAAAATTAGGGTTTCTCAGGGCGCAGAAATTCAAGCAGCTGATTTAAATTAATTATTTTTTTAGACTTACACTGTCAACCAAGCAGCAAACGATAGAACAGTTTAATAAAACAGAATAAAACACTTAGTTTCATCAAATAAAACAACATTCCGCTTAACAGGGGGCATTATCACGTTAAACTAAACCTGAAAATTAAACGACTCCCTGTGGTTAGCATGTCGTTGTAAACCTGTCAATAACAATTCGCATTAAAACGTTGCTCTGCTGCAAAATCACTTATACAGCTGTTGTCGTGCTGTTAATGAAGACGTTCCTTTTAATGACAAGAATAAATGTAATACCCCGCATAGTATACGTTTTATCCTAGCTTGGATCTTTGTATTTATGCTAACGAGTTAGCATAGCTAGCAAATATCACATAAACTATTCAGAATTGAACAACTGCTGAATGAATCTAAATGTCTGGCTACGTGAGTGTGTGGCGTATGTACCCGAAAGTCCTCGTTTCGGTAGATTTCTCTTATAATCAAAGGGAGCATAGCCTCCCAGAGGAGGCATGTCCTGCTTCACCTTGGACCCCGCCATCTTCCTCCCGAAGACACTCTTCTTCTCTGGTAGGGAAAAACTGTAGCAGCGTTTCAGCGCCCCCATATGTTTGGATATATTATATTATATTATATTATATTATATTATATTATATTATATTATATTATATTATATTATATTATATTATATTAATTATATTAATTATACAACTCAACGGTTTTCAGCCCTGGTGTTTACACTCTTCAAGATGGAGATATCAAGAATGTGAAGGAGGAACGGAGAGCTGAAGGTTCGAGTGTCTGTGGACAGCCCGACCACCCGACTGCTAATGAT
>VUQR01010532.1:6997-19361 GCA_015108515.1 Hemichromis elongatus | reverse complement strand
GGCTGGCGACGAAACACTGTGTGTTTGTTGAGCTGACTGAAAGCTGAATTTTAAAAAGTGATTTAACGTTCTAGTAAAAATGACTCGCTCTATGCGTGCGTGTCTTCTGTAGCGCTAGCTAGAGGCTGAAGCAGGGCAAACGCTTTAACCCCTAAACGTAGCGCTCGAAGTGAAGCATGAGCACCAGCGATGGACACACAAACAGGATCGTCTTTGCTATTGTTCCCTTCACTAAGACTGATGTTGGGAAGGTGAGCGGAGATGGGTTAAATGGAAAGTAACAAGCCTTGTTGAAAACAAGAGCAGCAGATATTTGGTTAAAACATGGGGAGTAAAACGTGAGGAAAAAAATAAGTAAAATAGAGATATGTAAAAATTATATTTGATTACAGTAACACATGTTTGTATTTCGTTGCTTCCACTTGTGCCAGTGAGTTTCTTTCTGTGGTACTGCCTACATCAGAGAGAGAACATTAATTAGTCTTCCACATATAGAAAATAATTTAGCCGGCCACAATCCATAACAACTGGACTCGAATGGACAATATTTCAGTCCCTTTTTCTATGTCTGTAATAGCTAACAGTATGCTACAAATACATCAGATCACTTGACAGTTTCAGCTTTTGTTTATTAACAAAGACTTTGCCTCGTTCGGCCTGGTGGGGGGTCCAACTCATGCGAGGTGGGCAGGCAGTAGGCTGGTAGAAACTATGCTCATAGATATACTTGTGTGTATTTGTGAAACTACACACATTAACCTACACACAATGTAAATTGCATCTTTGTAGCATAACCACTAACGTGAGGGGGAGCAAAAAAAAAGATGAATCGTGCCTCTTACTGTGCATGGAGGAGGCTCAAAGTGCAGCGATCCCGTAGTTACTTACATTTTACATTTATTTAAAGAGCAAACATACTTTCTTACTCACAGCTGGTAACTGTTTGCATTGCAATTACTGTACAGTATGTTCCATCACAGAAAACTGTTCACAGTGGTTTTCCTGAAAAGTAACATTGCTATTGAATTTCTAAAACTAAGACTAGAAATGCTGCTCACCTTCATTGTTTGGGGAACTCACTTTACTCCACAGTTAAGAGAAAAACAACAGGCACAAATCAAATCGTTTAGCTCGATTCTTTCCAGTAACTCTTTAAAGAACAAATGACTGATACACACTCATATTAGGATTGTAATAACCCCATGATATGAGTAGAGCCTCATTTAGGAAGACTACAGTGTACGTAACACGTGTTTTGACAGTGGGAAGAATCCAATACATAATCACTAAGGTCACGCTTGTGACCTAGCAGATAGTGTAATAACTTGAAAATATGCGTAAGTATGGAGCTGTAATCAGGAGGCTTTCAGCTTTGGTCAGCATAAAGAATTAAACTAGAGGCAAAGCCTGGCTCTGTCCAAACCCAGCGACAGCTGACCGATTGAGGCTGGAACGTGCCACTGAGCACAAAGCTTATTTCAGAGTCATTAAGCTTAAGTGTTCACTTTATTAGACAGTCTTTTTTCCATCGTTGTTATATCCCAGCATCTAATGTGAGTAAATACAAGTTCAGGGAAGAAAAATAAAGAACCCAGTCAAGATCCCTGTTTGTATTTAAAATGAAGAAGAAGAAGTATTAGTGTTGTTTGGTGCCCCATTTATCCCTCATTACATGTCTTCAGGCAAATACAGCTTTCGCTCATAGGTTAACATAGTGATCTAGGAGAAGCAACTGATGCTGTCTGAGTTATAAGGCCATTTCAAACAATATGAAGTCCGAACTTGGAGAAAGATTATTCATAAGTGGAAATCATTCAAGAAAGCTGCCAATCTTCCCAGACGCTGATGTCGCAGCATGTCCACCCAAGTTTAGCTTGTCAGATGCTACAAAAATCCCAAGAGCTCCATCTCAGACTCTACAGGCCTCATTTAGGATGTTAAATATTAATGTCGGTGACAGCACAATAAGAAAATGACTGAATAAGTATGGCTTGTTTTGAAGGGTTGCCAGTAGAAAACAAACATGGCACCAGAGCTTAAGTTTGCAACGTTGCATCAGAGTGAAACACAAGACTTCTGGAACAATGTCCTTTGGACAGATGAGACAGAAGTGGTGATGTTTGGCCATTCCACACACAAACCTCCTACCAAGTGTTATCAATAAGGAGAGTTTACTTGGAAAAACCGAACACGATTTACCGTCCAGTTGTGGTTTAAGTTGTAAATCAGTCAGATTTGAGCCGAACACAACAGGAAGGTTTATCGAGATAGAGAAATTAGCATATTTGGCGATTAGACTCCGATGACCCGTCGTGGCAGAACGGAACCCCAGCGGTGACAGGATTTAGGACAGGACCCCCCGCAGGCTTAAATGGAGCTGTGGCCGAGGTGTCTGAGGTGAAGATGGGGACGAGGCGGGATGCACGAAAGAGTGTGAAAGGGAGAATGACAGAGAGCACAGATTTAAACCTCGCAAAGCAGAGGCTGACTGGCTCAAAGAAGGCGGGCGACAAGATAATTGGACTAGAGTAATGATGTTAGTATTGAGATTGACAGTGTGGGAGAGTGGTAGACATGCAAACAGAAAAGCAGCCAAACACCCAGAAGAGCAGGCAGATGAGTCATGACAGATCTTCCTTATTGAACTCACACTTGAGCTTCATCACGGCGGATGTTTAGGGCTTGTTTTGCAGCCACAGGACCTGGGAACCTTCCAGTTCTTGAGTCAACCATAAACTCCTCTGTACACCAAAGTACTTGGGAGTCAAATGTGAGGCCATGTGCCTGACAGATAAAGTCGGGCTCGAATTGGGTCATAGAACAGGACAATGATCCCAAACACAGCAGCAGATCTACAACAGAATGGCTGAAAAAGAAAGAAACGAGGTGTTTCGATGGCCCAGCCAAGGTTTAGACCTCGACGGGACTGAAATGTTCTGGTAGGATCTTAAGAGAGCTGTGTATAAACAAATGCCTTTAAACCTCCATTAATCATAGCAACATTACTTCAACTTGTTGTTGATGAAGGTGCTGTTGCATGCTATTGAATCACGGGGGCTACTTTCACTGGCTTTTCCTCTGAAAACTCTTTTCCACAAGGAATTTTCCAGAAGAATTTCACTCGCTGAATAAACAGCACTGTTATTGTAGCAAGTCTATCAGTGCAGTTAATCATAATTACTCAAAACCATGTTAAAATTAGATCACTGTCAACACGACACAGACAGCCCAGAGGTCCCATTCAGTGAATCCAATTACGGGTTGACGCCTTACTACAGCGGTGGCTGTAGGCGCTTGTGTCAGCACTAACTTATCAGCCCAAGAGGCCACACCCCCATCGTGCTTAAATCTTAGCATGATTACGACTAAAATTCTGTACAGTTGCCATGATTAGGAAAATTATCTGTAGAGATTGAAACCATTTTTTGTACCACGTTGCAAACATGTTTATTCCTGTTATAAAGTTGGGTGTATTAACAGACGAGTCTGTGGTGACTGATTCTCCCCTGAAGCAAGCCTCAAGAAACCATTAGAGAAAGTGCAGTTTACTGCACTTACACGTTGGCTTTGTTTTACAGCCCTGGAGGTTGCACATTTGGTCAAGGTCAAGAGACAGATTGATGGCAGACTAAACTGTAGGTGGTTCTCTTTGAGAATATTTTTTGTCTGCAGTTTCACGCAGTATGTGCTGTGCTGTATTTGTACTGTAGAGCCATGAAAATCAGCGATGGTTAGATCAGATTCATAATCAGATGAGAGGAAGAGTTTAAATGAGTTAAGAAACTAGTCTTCACTTAGATTAAGATCAAATCCTGCTCAACATGTGCATGTAAACGGTACATGCAGAAGGTTGAACCTGCAGTCAGCTTGCATAAGACAGCAGCGTAACTACAGGTTCTTCCTGTAGAATCTTTCATCTTTCCTGCTAATCATTATATTTTAGAGTTTTTCAAATCAAACAGTAAGAAAAAAAAACAAAACACTGCTGCTCTCGCTTTACCTAGACGCTCTGCTTCCTCAGGATAAATGAGTGATTAGCAGCAGCTGCGGTTTCTGTCAGTAAATTAGCTCAACGGCGTTTGACTTCATAAAAGTGCGAACTCAAACAAGTGAGAACACAAGAACGAAGGTAATTATCCACAGTGTTTGCACACTTTTGTGTTCAGGATAATATCTGGCTGCAACACTTGACTACAGTCGACGGATTAGAAAATCTGATCAGATAAATAAAGCAAAACTAATCAGCCAAGAGGGGATTTTTTTTTTTTTTTAGGGGGGGAATTGTTAGCGCCAGCTTTCTCCAAGTTTCTTCAGTATTTGTGTCACTTCCGTATGATGATGTTTTTGCTGTCCTGCTTTTCATATTCTCATTTAATGTGACAAACAGCTTCAGCAGAAAAAGGCTATTAATATAGTAAACCAAAAAAAATAGATGTGTCCTTAATGCTCTAGGCCAGGTTTGTGTTTTCATGTCAGTGCTGTGTAATGCCACGCTCCCTCTGTACTGCATGCACAGAAATAACTTTGACGTTTTTATTCTGAACAGCTGACCAACCGCAGCAAAACATTCAGCGTCCAATAGGAAGTCATCTCATCATATGCACGAGTAATGCCGTTAAACAAAAGCACTCGCTATATTTGCTGCGCATATTACAGTATCCATCACCTGACACCCACACAAAGCAGATATTTTCAAGCAAGGTTTCAAATCTAATTTTATATGCTTTAAACACCTTGGGGGGGAAATAGACTCTACATAGGCAATATTGGTTTGTTTCTTCTAATCTGTTTACTTAAAGTATCCTAGTTCTCTTTCTGTGTTTTAGGAAGTCTTGCATACAGTAATGAGAAGTTATTATTATAAATGGAGTGTAGCTGCAGGCTCACAAGACACTGTTTTCTTCTCTAATAAAAGATCAAACTGCAATTTTGGTGTCTTTGCAGAGAAATTTGCATCATGTGTGTTGTTTTAAAAAGCCATTATGTTCTCTGCCTCTACGCCAAGTACAACATAAACACCCAATCTTTGTGCAAAAGTGCCAAAGCTCAGTAGCAGCAATATTCGCTTATACCCGGTGGACTTACGCACACGCACACGCAAAACAGCACTTTGAGACCTGCATCCACATGCCGGCCATATTTAGATTAAGTCACACAGATTTGGTTTAAAATAAGATATCTAGGTTTTGTCTTTTTTAGGCCAAATAGTCTACAAAAACTAAATTATTACAAAATTAAGCCTTTGATGACCATTAACACTCTACTGCATGAGTTTTATTGTCGATATATCGATCGAGAAATTTGAAAAAATCAAGTTAACACAGAAGTGAGAAAAGTAGTTCCAGTGATGACTTGGTCCACTTTAAAATCAAGTTGGTGCTCCTGGAAAAATGTTTAATTTAAATATTTAAAGCAAGGTGTGTTTACAGCAAAAAAATAAATAAAAATTGCTGTTAATTCTCAGCCAATTAGTGCCACTGAACTAGACCGTGTCTGTATATTTTTAATGCAATTATCAGATAAAACACAACTTACTGTTGATTAATTATACTAATAATTGTATTGTGAACTAGTTTGTTTTGTTTTTTTTATAGTAAAATGGTAAATGGTCTGTATTTATATAGCTCTTTACAAGTACCTAAGGACCCCAAAGCGCTTTACGTTACAGTCATCCACCCATTCACTTCATTGGGTCCCAAATGTTTCACCTGCATTCTTCTACTCCCATATCCGTTTTCAGCATCTTCCTCCTGAATTACTCAAATTTACCTACTTCTATGACTCTGATTTCTCTCTTTTGGAAAACTTACCCACCAACCTGCCGCCTGCCCTCCTGGAATCAATAAAGTCCAGTAAAGACCATGGTCCATGATCTTTACTGGCAATTTCCCCCCACCAAGCAGGCTAGCATTCAAATGTGGTCACTTCTGGCTGAAAAATATCTTCACTGTACAAAGTGACTCTGAAGCAGGGAGTAACTATGACTAATGTAAATGGTCTGTATTTATATAGCGCTTTACTAGTCCCTAAGGACCCCAAAGTGCTTTACATTTCAATCCACCCATTCACACACACATTCACACACTGGTGATGGCAAGTTACATTGTAGCCACAGCTGCCCTGGGGCGCACTGACAGAGGCGAGGCTGCCACCAGGCCATCTGACCACCACCAGTAGGCAACGGGTGAATTGTCTTGCCCAAGGACACAAAGACCGAGACTTTTGGAGCCGGGGCTCGAACCGGCATCCTTCTGATTATAAGACGAACATCCAACTCTTTGAGCCACGATCATCAGTACTAGTACACGCCCATGCTACAGTACAGGCTGCCATGTTCATGCTGGGTGGTTGATATTTGTCGTTTATGCTGTATATTATAATTTTAGCCTGTTGCTAGGTGATGGCCACGCATGTGGAAGCAGCTTGATGACATCAAAGCAGTTGCTACAGATAAAAACCTTCAAGAGTCCTAAGACGTACCTGTGTGCCCAATTTTCCCTCCCAACTGCTGATGGTGCAGGAGGAGTTTATGGACAACCAGCTTTCACGCATCACAGTAAAGATGTTACTTCGCATCAATTAACAGGCTTCTGTTTATGAATTATGCAAACTTTCACTCTCTTGTTCAAATGTGTTCTTTTTCGGCTCCAAAAACCACAATGCTGATAACTATCATAACAAACTCAAGGCTTCAAACTAACAGTTTATGTCATGTTGGCTAAATCTCCCGCATACAAATGTATGGTGCAGACCATTACTTTAAACTAGCTATCGTATAGGATAAGATAAAATAGCATTACAGTGTTCTTCAGCAATAAAGATGATAGATCAACAAGACCAATTAAAAATCTCTGAATAGAAAGATTCAAGATTCAAGATCTTTATTGTCAATACAACAATATTCACAGTATACAGCGTATCGAAATGCCGTTTCACCCCAACCTGTATAAGAATATATCTCCAAGACATACGAGATTAGGAATTACAAATAAATAATAACTCATTAAATTTGGGTAAAGTTAGAAGATAAAAAGTTACTACTCCTAACTATATCTATGTACAATAAACAAAGACAGAAGAGAGACAATACGAAGTGGCCGCGTACCATTACAGTAAAGTGAGATGCTTTTGTAGTAGGTATTGAATACCAGGTTCAAGTTATTGTGTAGTAGGAACGGTACTTTTGAGTCTTGTTTTGATGTTTTTAACACTTAAATAGTTCCCAAAAAACTATTTAACTTCTTTTATTTCAATTATTTTTTTCCTTTTCTATACTTTTAGGAACCATACGACATCTGCCTGAGGGTAGGCACCCATACCTCGGCCGCCCATACGATCATTACTTTGTTGAACTTAGGTGATGATAAAATTATGTTTTTATGCTCAATGAACATGAATTTTCTCCATTCACCAAAATGACAACTTAGGATCTTTTGTTAGCGCTTTCAGCCCTAAGCGTACCTTTATGTTATTGACCCTGACGGTACCACAATTTGTACAATAGGAAAAGAAAAGAAAACTCCCCATTATTGATTCACCAGCACAGGGCTCACTCAGGTAGCAAAAACGCAATCTCAAAATCTGCGACTAACATGCCGATTGGCTGGGTTGAGGGGAATGAAATATAGGGTGATGAACAGAGTTGGAATCAGAGAAACAAGCAGAATGTGCTGAAAACAGGACGAAAATCGACCCAAATACAGAGTGGAGAAAAGGGAAAAGGTGCGACAGGAGCGTATGGGTGTCTGAGAGAGGACAACGAACAATCCTAAGACCTTAATTCAACAAGAAAAGATGGATAAGGCACATTGATTCATATGCGTCTTTTACCTGCAATCAGATACTGTACAAATTGTCTTTTGTCGATTTGTAATTATACAGGTGAATGATTTCCTGGCAAAGCCCTGCTACTGATAAAATGTGCCGTTTTGCTGATGCCTGGGTTAGCCATGCACAGAGAAACAGCAGAGGAGGCCTAAATCTAAATAACTGATGGAGTGGAGGGGCCTTCTTTCCATCTCACAAGTATTAATATCGTCTTCAGAACACATTTCAGCAGAGTTGATCAGGGCACTGTTACACTTGCTGCAAACAAATTTCCATCTCAGTCAACATGACCTGGGGCTTTGGACTGAGGAAGCGTGGGAATATAAAATAGATTTGTTGTGATAAAAGCATGGATTTCTGCATTTACTAGAGAATAAATGTATTCGTGGTTAGATTAAAAGAGCTGGCGAGAAACAGCAAAAATGCTAAATCATAAAAATGTCTTAGTGTTGTATGCTCATGTAAAACGAGGAGCAGACTGATGAATTCCAGGGTTGAAAAGTGAAAAATGGTCTTCCTCTCCCACTGTGGCTTCAGTGAAATCCCAGCACTGCCCCACCGTGGGCCTCTGTTCCCTGAATACATTTATGCTACAAGTCTATAATGACTGCATGAGCGGATGACGGTGCAGGAGGGAAGGAAAAATGGCAAAGGCGATGGGTTCCCGCCTTATCTGCTCTGCTTGCTGCCACCTCCATCTCAGGTGAATTGCATGAGATTTACTTATTGTCATGGCAACGATGAACCAGTCCCGTTTCAGTGTTCAAACACTGGGAGGCAGGTGGCATGCCACGAAAAATGAAAAGTTGCGTCTTATTCCTCTCCGGATTTTTCTCTTTACACTGATGAATATGACCAAAAATTCATCATTAGCAACAAATGGAAAGCCAACCAGTAAAATTTCAAATTCAGCTATTAGTTTAGTTATTAGTTTCATTCAAAATACAGAGATATGAGAGTTCGAAACTCCCATAAACGCTTTATTTCCATACACTGAAATAAAATGGAAATGGGAGGCAAACTCTGTGCAGGTTTCTTTTTGAACAAGGTTCCTAAATGACCCTGAGATGGATTCGTTCTTGGGTTGACTCGCTATGGTTGGGTTAAGGTTGGATCGAGTGGAAATAATCCAGAAGATAATTGGTTAGACTTAAGAAGGTTTAAGGGGTGTAGACCATAGACAGTATAAAAGATGGACGTAACTACCACGGCGTCACCTGCTGGTTTCTGAAGTCTTGTTCTCAGGCCTGGAGATAAGCGTTATCACTATTCCCATGTCAGATGCAAACAAATGGATTTGAACATTGTAGGGTCTTTACCTTGCAGCATAAAGTGCCTTGAGGCAACTGTTGCTGTGATTTGACAAAGAGGGGCAGACTGTGAAATCGCCAACTTCCTGTGTTTGTAATTGTGAATTCACGAGACAAATCATTGTCAATCATGAAACATGTTACAGCCAAATTTTGTTTTTTACTTTGGAAATGACCCAAAATAAGCGAGCAACTGAGTGTGCATCCTAAATTAAAGTTATGTCGATTTTAAGTTGAGAAAGTGAACAAACTACCACATATAATCAGGTGTTCAGTACTTAAGTTACTTTTGTAACCAAAACCAAGAAAGTCCATTAATAACATAATAGCTCGTTGCTTTAGGTAGATGGGTCTAAAAGCTCAGTGTAGGTTAAATAATATATATATAATATAACACATTTCATTGGGGTTGATGGTGGGTATTCAAAACACATGACTCTTACTAGACTGCTCAACTTCTGACTCCCATCTGTCATCTCTGCATCTGGCCCTTCTGTGTATCCATCTACTTTTCCCCGAAGCCTCATCAAAAATGGTCTCAGTGGACGGGTGGCTGTCAAGAAACCAATCTTAAGGAAGGAAAAAAGGGAGAAAGGGTTGAGGTATGCCAAATTACACAAGAACTGGACATCACAGTACCAGAACTTGTAAAGGGCCAAATCCAAACGTGGAATATTTGGTTCAAGTTATTGTGAATACATACAGAGGAGGTCATGAGAGCTGTTCAATATTACGTGTCTACAGCAATCTGTAAAAAAAAAAAACTTTCTCATTCTTTGGTTCATAGTGATTTTTGCCCACTTTCCCAAATCCAAAATGCACCAAACTGGAAGCGTTCCAGCATACATCCTGACCAAGACTCCACCTGTAATTGGCTACCTGGAAATTTAAACCAGGTATTTTTTTTGTTTGTTTTGTTTTTAAATGCAAGCTCACAGATATTTGTGATTGCATCGTGTACAATGCAGCTGCATCCATTACATTTGACTGCTGTCACATTTTCCAAAAAGAAAGTCTGCCAAAAAATGGGTTGCCATCACTTCTCCTAGCAGCCTTTGTCACTTTGTTCATGTCTCACTTGGCATACTGGTTTCTTCCTAGAATAGAAATGAGCAGAATAGGTGAAGATTTAAAGAGAGTACCATCTGCTCCTAAAAGCCTGGCTCCCCCCCTCACTGGCCCACTCCAAAAGTCTGACAGAAGCATGAGCACATTTTAAGAAGTCTTGATTTCCGGATGGGCAGCTTTCATCTCTGTGTCGGAGGAAGACAGCTATGTCATCTACCTACAAAAGCACAAAGGTAGTGATGTCACTGGAACAGTTAAGTATAAACTACTTAACACTTTAATTTAAAAAGTGTATAATTCGTGTTACTTGTGCAATATATTGTCTCACAACAATACTGAAAATTATTTCATTTTTGAAATAACTTCAATTCAGCTTTATTTATACAACTCTAAATCACAACAACAGTTGCCTCAAAGCACTTTGTATTGTAAGCTAAAGATCTTACAAAACAAAGAAACCCCTACAATCCCCCTGTGAGCAAACATTTTTATTTACTTTCCGGCTCTTTAAAGCGGGCGGCGAAATGACGAGACAAACACTGAATGTGTCAAATAGAATGGTAGTGAGGTGGAGTTGTTGCTCCGAGTCACATATTGATCTTCAACACGGCCACTAAAAACTTTGAGCAAACAAAACAACTGCTGTACGATGCCGTCTGACCATCTTGGTTGAAGTGGTCACATGACTGCATCATATGACTAACGTACGTCATCATTTTTAAAAGTCTCCGTTTTGGCCGTCCACACTACGCCAAAACGCTACGTTTTAAAATGTATTCGTTTTAGAGAGCGTTTCCAAAGCGCTCCGTTTTCAATGTCCAGAAACTCCGTCTCAGTGTGGACGGGAGGACAAAACGGAGACAAAATGATGCGTTTTCAAACGAATACACGTCCTGCATTTCCACCATGTATCTACATCTGTAATATCCAACCACCATTTGCACTTCCCGTCATATAGAGTGCTGCTGGCAAGTGCAACTATTGAGCGCTCCAATGACGCTGTTTTGTTGCCTGGTTATATATGACTGTTTTATTTTGCCTTAAGTGGTGCAACAAGAGCTTTTCTGCTTTTAACATGAGCAGTTTTCTTGCATATATCTCAAAGTACTTTGCTTTGTTGGAGGTTGTTTAAGTAGCTCACTTAACTTAAATGCCTTGTGCTGCTATATTAATTGCAACACAATTGCAAATTTACACTGGTATAACTTTGTATGATATACGGTACAGCCCAACAGAAAACAGAACAAAAGGCTACCAACATCCAGAGAAGGGGTTTGGAATATGCTTCCAAGGAGTTGTACAAACTCTAGGAAAATGTAAAGAAACAAAGACTGACTCAGTACATTTGCACAGTGCCATTTGTTCTTGGGAAATGCTCCCTCTGCACATGCATCTACACGCTGCAGACCCTTCCTTCATGTCCAAGATCATTACTGACCATGAAAGTTGGGTTTTCGGCTGCGACCTGCAGTCCAAACTGGAGTTCTGTACTGTGAGAATCCCCAGTACTCAAAGGTACTGAGATAAGAAAGATCCTGTCGGTTCATTCCCCTGGAGGCAGACTGACAATACAGGCATCCGATCAGGCATCCAAAGAAGGAATTAAATGAAATGAAGCGTTGCGTGTTGCAACAGGAGCAATCCAGCACGAATCCTGACCAAGACTATATTTCATAATAGGAAATCTGCAAATTTAAATCAGAAATTGTTTATTAGTTTTCATGCACTGATTCGTCGAACTCTGATTGCAACATGTACAGTTGCATCCATTACATTTGACAGTCGTCCCATTTCCCATGCAGAAGCAGAGCTGAAATAAAATGGGCTGCCGTCACTTCTCCTATCAGTCTTTGTCACATTGTTCATGTCTCACTTGGCATACTGGTTTTCTTCCAGAAAAGAAGTGAACAGAATGGGTGAAGGTTTAAAGAGAGCAGCATCAGCTCCTAAAAGCCTCGTGCTAAGAGACGCCTGGCTCTCCCCCCTCACCGCCCCCCTCCAGAGGTTTGACAGAAGCATGAGCACATTTTAAGAAGTCTGGATTTCCGGATGGGCAGCTTCATTCATCTCTGTGTGAGAGGGAGACAGAGATATCGGCTACCTACCCTGCAGCCAGGAGAAAAACCCAGTGGGGGGGGGGGGGGGGGGAAAACAAAAAC
>VUQR01010531.1:0-17116 GCA_015108515.1 Hemichromis elongatus | reverse complement strand
TCTGAACGCTATCGAAAAAAGGTGTGTTTTCAAAAGCGACTTAAAAACAGGAGACGAAGATGCCTGTCTAATATTTAAAGGTAGCGTATTCCAAAGTTTGGGGGGCATAATTAAAAAGGCTCGTTCTCCTCTACATTTTAGCCTAGATTTTGGGACGACCAAAAGCTGCTGGTCAGCTGATCTAAGGGTCCGCGAAGGAATATAATACTGAAGTAACTCGGAAAGGTATGGGGGAGCAAGACCATTAAGGCATTTATAAACCAGTGTTAGGACTGAAATAAATTCTGTCATGAACAGGAAGCCAATGGAGCGAGGACAGGATAGGTGTTGCATGTCTGTGGGTACCAGGCAAGAGGAGGGCAGCAGCATTTTGAATGAGCTGAAGACGTGATCAGTTCAGATGGGAATGGCCAAAATATCTTGAATTAACACTTAACATGCATAAACTTTAAATAATTAAGATGAAAAATAATAATTACCTTAATTGTATGTAATTGTGCACTTTGTGGGGATAGGTTAATTGAAAAATCCAAATTGCCCATAGGTGTGAGTGTGGAAGTGAATGTGAGTGCGAATGGTTGTTTGTCCCTGTGTGTTGGCCCTGCGACAGACTGGCGACCTGTCCAGGGGCGTACCCCGCCTCTCGCCCTATGACAGCTGGGATAGGCTCCAGCACCCCCCGCGACCCTGAAAAAGGATAAGCGGAAGCGAATGGATGGATGGATGGTATGTAAAACAGTTATGTTTACCAGTGTAGTTATCCCTTAAAGTTATGTTGTAACCAGGAAAAAAAAACACCACAAATTCCAAGTACGGGGCTAAACATCCTTCTGCCTTCAGGATATCTTCTAGCACGCGCAGAGCCCCTTAATATCAACTCCATAGCCTACCTGAGTATTGTTGCTCACCAGTTCCATCCCTTTATAAGTACAGTGTACCCTTCTTCTGAAGGTTGCTTCTAGCATGATTATCTCAAGTTGACTTCTTGAACATGACAATGAGTTCACTGTATTCAATCACAGTCACTAGATCTCAACGCAGTACCACTCCTTTGGGATGGAGTGCCATTAGAGATTATAATTGTGGATGTGGAGCTGACAAATGACTATCATGTCAATATGGACCAAACTCTCTAAAAAGCCCAGTACTAGCAATTTGTAAGTGTAAATCTTTTCTTTCCTGGTTAAAAAGAGGTCTCGGGGGAATAACTATGCAGGTAAGCAGGACTAGTCTACATATAGTTAAAGTAATTAGCTAGTTTCACCCTACATAACTGAAGTCTATGCATATTCCTATTATTTGAAAAAAAAAGAAAAAAAAAGAAGTGTCTTTTCATCTTAAAAAACTGGTTAAAAATATCCCAGTCATGCTGACTTTTCTTTAGAGCAAGGCCAACATTTTTTTTTTTTTACATGCAGACAAAACCTGTGTATTTTAATCCGATACAAGTGTTGAAGCAATTACTAATTTAATCAGTTAGACAACTAATTGCAGGTTTTTCATAATAATCGAGATTTTACTGGTTCCAGCTCCACATATCATATAGTTTGGGATGTATTATCATTCTTCAATATGAATGATAGTATTATCCCAAAATTGCCTACGATAAAGCACACCTTCTCACATTGCAGAGGTAGCGTTTTGCAATCTGAGATCAATAACTGAAAAATTAGCCCAAAGACATTAACACATTCAAATATTAAGCTGTGCACACATTTGAGCTCTGTTAGTGCTCTGCTGTCACCAGCCTATTTCAGCTGTCCCACATGATTTAAAGAGAACTGTGGGGGACCAGCTATCAAGTAACCTCATTATTAAAAGCAATTAAGTTCCAAAGGTGTACAGCCACCAGCACAAGCTCAAGTTATCAAATGAATGATGGATCCACAGGTGATAATAAGCAAATTCCAATTAATGATTCAGGAGCTCGTTAAATTTTGATGAGAGGACCCCATGGAGTCATTAAAAAGCCTTGAGACATTAATTCACCTATTAATCTCAGTTTAATCTATAGATTAAAAAAATCAAGGATATTCTTTTGTTATAATTACACAGTTTAACGCATTAATCACACCCCAATTAGGGTGTACAACTAATAAAGTGTTCGTTTAATGAGGTGGTGCCCACCCAACATTGACTGTGTGAACACACGTATAATTAGATCACAGTTTTTCAGATCTCATCAGTCTGATTATTCTTCTACAAAGGTCACCACCTGTGGAATGAGCATTGATAGAAATTATGCAGAGCTGGTGAGACTAAAGAAACCTGAAATGTGCCCATGAGGACCGGAGTTTGATGTTTTTGTAATCCCAGTAACTCATATGCATGGCACTGGTGTAAGCTGAGTTTGCACAGTGTGGAATATCAGCAAGTTTTAGGGGTACAGTAAAGATTTGAGAAACATTTGATACTGCTGAATTCTATTATTATGGCTTTTTAAATGTGCTTTAAAGTGAAATATCAGCTTTTATTAAATCTTTCTATATGCTGCTAATAAAAATAATACAAACTCTCTATCACTCTCACCATCAGACCTTTCTGTTTCATCTGATATTCATTTAGAGGGTTTTTCTTGTTTTAATTCAGCACCAGGAGCTGTCTTTAGTCCTGCTATATGTCTCCAATCAGTTTGTTTTTCTGTTGTGAGTTTGTCTCACTGAAACCATACGAGTCCATTTCAATTATTTATCTGACATTCATTGATAGATGAACAGTATCTGGACAGGTTATTTACTTGTTTATTAAAAAAAAAAATCCCATCTAATTTTTCTGAAGGTTGCAGAATAATTTACCCAAACCAAAATGCACATCTGCATTCAGATACTTTCGCTGCTGTATGTGATGTGATATATCGCTGTGGCTCCTAACGTTTCAGGAGCAGCCACAGCAGCTACGAGTCAACTGTTTTCAGGTCTTTTTTTTAAGGTTATTAAGAGTAGTAACTCATACATTCATGTCTTTTTAGCATGAAAGATATGAGGAGAAAATGCAAACCAAGACCTTTACAATTTCAGGTAATGATACCTAAATGAATTTGGGTATACGGCACAAGACATCACAACATTCACTGACTGAGGGCAAAATAAGCTACTGTTAAGAAAAATGTGTTTATTATTTATTTGCAAATAAAGGCTGCTCAGTTGAAATGGCTCTCCTTGTGTTGGAGACT
Source organism: Hemichromis elongatus (assembly GCA_015108515.1). Classification (NCBI taxonomy): domain Eukaryota; kingdom Metazoa; phylum Chordata; class Actinopteri; order Cichliformes; family Cichlidae; genus Hemichromis; species Hemichromis elongatus. The sequence goes on along the minus strand of VUQR01010531.1, from coordinate 13,944 downwards.
CGCTGTTTGCATGGCAGGCCACTACAGCAATGGAAAATGCAAAGGACTTGTGACTGAAGGACGGCCTGAAAATATTAGACCTACCAATTCTCAATCTAGGGCTTTCCCTCTTCTTCCTCTACACAAAGACACTTAGTTCCGTTATATGCTTCTGGTTTCTATCATGTGGTTGACACTCAGACATCCTTGCTATTCCCCCAATCTGAAACTCCAACTGACATGTAAGAGTGGATGTAAAATCACCTGGAGCTGATCCTCAAGAAGACTGACCTTCTGTTCCCACGGGGAACGAGTCCCTCGCTGACCCGTTACCATAATGATGATGGTGTTTGCTCAGCTGGCGAGGAAGCTAAGAGTGACCCTGAACAACAAAATAGCATTGCTGCAAATACTGCAATAAAAGATAGCCATCTTGCATTCTATCCTCAACAGTGAGGCATCTGAGGCATCTCCTCTCTTCACACATGTACTGAACTCTTCTAGGACATAGCCAACCGAGTTCCACGTGAGTAGGCAGGTATCAAATACAGTTAAAGTTAAACAAACAAACAAACAAACTAGTCCTATCAAGTGGACACTATATGTGCTGCCTCCTGCGCACCCCATCCTGATAGTTCCTACACCTTAACCACAGAGTATTTCAAGTAGTGCATGTGAAATGGACATCACGACAAATAACTGAAGAAAACACGCTGATGCTTTCTAAAATGCTTATGTGAAAATGACCCCAGATTAGTACATTTCTCCCCTTGCTGGAGACAACATTTCTGCCATTAGGGAACTACCAACAGTCCAAGTAGATGATGTCTGCTTAGTACTTGTATTCCTGCACAGCTCTCCTTCCGTGTACACCGGTCTGGCTTCCAGTCATTTAAAATTCTCCTGCTTATCTACATGCCAAGAACAGGGCAGCTCCTTCCTACCTCCAAGTCACGGTCAAATATCCCTTGGGTCATCCCATCACTCAAGAAAACCACATGGTCATTTACGACTCTTCTCTATTCTGGCTCCACAGAGACGGAATGAGCTCCCACTGAAGTGTGGATAGTAAAAGCGATTCCCCAAGGCTAAAAACTCACCTTTTCATTTTATCAGTGGGAGAGCGCAAATGTCTAGACATGTCAGATCAGACATTAAACGGATTTTAACCTGCCAACTTCCTGGTAGAAAGTTAGAGTAATATCAGAATGAGCCCTTGTGTAACTAACAAGTGCAGTTTTCTACAAATTCCTACGATCTACCCATAATATGCATCAGCTAGTTTAGATTTCACCACTTGTGTGTATTTCTGAATGAGAAGGACTCTAAAATAAGTGCTGCGGTGAAGTTTATGAAGTTCAACAAATGGATGCCCAAAAAAAAAAAAGAAAAAAATCACAGAAGTTTTTCCTTATGAGTGACAATGGGAATAAATAAAATAATAAATACATTTTAAAAAGCTCTGCATTACAAACAACAAAACAACAACTTTACATTAAGTTAATGAGAAGAATCCTGATTAGAATTTGTCTGAAGAACACTTAATTGCTAAAGTTGATGGCTGTTCCACCTCTGTCCTCTTGACCTGTTCCACACACTGGAAGCAATTTATGATGACATAATTACCAGAGACAAAGAAACTGAATATTGTTTACGACTTCACACTATGGAGAAAATAACTACAAGTGCAAGTGCGGAGTGGGCTGACCCACAACAAACCTTGACGCAAGGAACTGAAGACATCACTAATAAGAGTGAAGAATACAGTTGACTAACATACAAGCTACTAGTAAATACATTAGAGGATCACTTAGGTGACTAGAGCCTGGAATATCCTCGAGTGACCAGCAGGCAGTTTTAAAGAAACGCTTGACAAACAACTCACTTCAAGTGTATACGTAACTTAAGAGCAGATCAGCAGCCAGAAAAGGAAACTTTGACCAGTTGTTTTTGCACTTATCCATGTGAGTGGAAGGCAGTCACAGCAGGTGTGCTGTGGCAAATGTTGTTATAGTAAAAATATAGGTGCGTGTACGTTTTACTTTTTCTTGGCTTACTCTATCCTTCTAATAGGCATGCCATTATTTCAGTGCTCTGGTGGGATACATAGAGATGCTTGTATCGAACAGGGTCCAGCGTAAAGTTAACAACATGGATCATTTTAAGCTGTTAAACCAATGCAACGGTACACTAGTAGAGTTGGAAATGAGTATAATAGGTCCCCTTTAATCTTTTTAATTTTCCTGTCCTTCTCCTTCCTTTTCTGTCAGTTGAACAGCAACACTGAGTACCATTTTTATAGCAGTGAGAGTCTACCAGCTATCATGTGGGCTCTGTGGTCTCACCTGTGGAGAGGTTACTCTGAAGGATGTCCCTGTGGTGGGGGTAGCAGGTCGTGGAGAAATGTTGTTCTGGGCCTGGGCTTGGGCTTGAGCTTGTGCTTGTGCTTGAGCTTGAGCCAAAGCCTGCTGGGGAACCATTACCAGCTGTCCTAACTCTGTGCGTACCAACACCATACCTAAGGAAGAGCAGGAAACATAAATTACAGAACACCACAACATAAATACCGCAGAAGAACAGCTAAAGCAGCCACTAAAAAGAACACTGTACATTTCAGGCATTATACTGTAGATGTATCACTACACTACAACCTTATAAAACACTGCAATTTTACAAAAGTGACATTTCATGACAGGATCTAAACTTTGTAATATGTTACAGTAGTACACAAATTACAGTCAAAGACTGAGGAATTTGCTTGAGGCTCTGATCATGAGCGAATTAAGTAAACTCTCTTTGTTTTAAAGGACCAGGACTGCAGTTATTATTATAGCCCCACACCTGGCCTTGATAAAAAAAAAATTTTATTACACATTTGTCTATCTTTGTAGAATTTCCATAAAGAGAAAAGGACATGAGGTCAATAGTGAGGTTAACAGCATGTTCTGATCATGCTCTTGAAAATGTAACTGAGCTATTATTTCTGAGGTCAGATGAGTCATTCTAGCAGTGCAGCTACAAAAACCATTATGACCACTGTCCTCTGTTATTACCTGCCCTTTTACAATTACAGAACATGAGCTTCTATGGAGATTACAGTGTTTTAAATATAACAGCTAAATTAGGGCCACAAATATGAATCATCTATTGGGTAAGCTATCATTTGAACTACTGGAATCCTGGACCACTGAATTGTTGTTGTAATTACAAAAGTTAGTTACATTAAATTACATTAATATTTCCGCAAATATTTTTTGACAACATATTGCAGTCTCGAAGCATCAGTGGCCACTGTTTGCACACTGGATCTGCCCAAAGCATTCTCAGTGCCTCCCAAAGTTTCATGATTCTATTTATCTTCAAAGTGTACTATTATTATCCTGCATAAATAAACATTTAAATTGATGTTTTTTTGCTCTTGGTTTTCCACAAACACAAGGTGCTTGTGCTTATTGCATCTATCTGTATAAATACCTTTATTTCTATCATATTCCCTTGCAGTTTTCTCATTTTTCCCCCCAATTACAAACCAACAAATAAAACAAAAATTCAGGGTTTTTACCTGTTTACAAGAAAAGTTTTTGACCTTTGCGTAAATAAAAATCACCAGGATTGTAATGAAAATATTTTACTTGAACATTTAGTCAAACATAAAACAAATTAAAAATATATATATATTGCAAATGATCAGAAATAACATGAAAATCCAAAAACTTCTGTTATGTAAGGTACAACACTCCTTGCCATACATATATGTAGATTATTCATGCCCAAAGGCCTTTTTTGAGCCAGTGAAAATCCTGAGGATGTCACACACAATCTTGTCTTATGGCAGAGTCCAACACACACTGAGCCCTTTTAACAACCACATCCAGGATCCTTTTGCTTGGTTGTTAGCCCTCCTGCTAACCTTACCTTGTGGAATGGTAAACCCAGGGGGCAGCTGAATGGTGGTCTGCTGCTGAGGCGGTCGGACAATCAGTTGGGGGCCTACAATCCTTTGTGTTGCTGTAAGTGCAGGACGGGGTTGTGCAGATGTGGCCACAGCAGGCGTTGGAGAGGGAGCTGTCGGCCTAACCATAGTAATAGTGGTGGTCACTGATGTGGTCTGAACAGCTCCACATACTGAACTAGTTGCCATCCCTGTAACACACGCAGCAGGTGTGATGGAGCTCAGAGGCTGAGTTATTGTTATTGTTGTTGTTGCTGCAGCTGTAGTAGTTGTTGGTGGCGTGACAATAGATGAAGAAGAAGTAGAAGAAGGAGGTGGAGGAAGAGGAGGGGGGGGAGTGGCAACAGTGTTTACTGCAGAGTTGACACCGCTAGACTGGGTTGACATTACAATTTCGGACTGACAATCGTCTGTTTTGGAAGCCCCAGTGTCTGTGACCGTTTTGGTTTGGTTCCCCGGGGAAGGTGAAGAGGTAACGGATCCTATACGAGCACCCTGCTGGACCAAGGCCGAAACACTGGTCCCGTTGCCGTTCTGGGCTATACTGGCAACAATATGATTCGGGAGTCTATGCAAAGCAATAGTAGGAGTCCCCCTGTCGAGAGCAATAGCCGACTGACCCACAGGCAGGCTCGCGTTGGATAAGGTGAAAGTCGAAGTGTTAATAGAGGTTGTGACTGGTCGGCCAAAATTTGGTGTACTTGCACTCGTATCCAGTGGACTAACGTTGTCGACCACCGCTGTATTGCTGTTCCTCCGCGTTGTTACAGCCGCGCCGTTCAAACTCTTTATCCGCGCCGAAGCGCTCCTCCGCGGCGTCGCTATACGTTTTCTCGGCGAGGTTGCTCCCGTTGACGTCTCACCTGTGCCCAAGGTAACCTTAGAGCCTCGGCTGGATGTGGTGGTGCTGATGCTGGCTGGCGGCGGAGATGCCAAAGTTGACACACCAGATGCAGTCAGTGTTGTGATGGATGCTCCATGTGATTGCGAGCCGCTGCTAGTGGCGCTCACACAGGCACCAGAAGTGGTGGAGGGCTCGCCAAAAGAAGGGCTGCAGCCCGATGAGGGAGATGTGACAGTCTTATCCGGGCTAACGTCTTTAGAGTTGATCTCCTGGCGCATCTCAGGTTTATTACGGCGTCCTTGTTGTTGTTGTTGTTCTAGTGTTGTGGTGCTCACTGAAGCTGGTAGCGTTTTTCCTAAGTGATGGTTAGCGGGGGCCACAGAGCCAGCGCCTCCGTTTTCGTCTGCTTTACCAGCCGGGTTGCTTTGTCCAGCAAGCTGTGACTCCAATGAGCCCACTAGGTCGCTCACAGCTTTTTCATCCACCTCCGAAAAGAGCATATCTTCCAGGGGGTCGGAGGCGCCCGCCATCTCTGATCACAGATAGCCGTCTTCTATTTTTTTACAATGCGCCTGCGTGTTACTAGGCATTGTGGGAATGGATCTGACGTCATTAAACAAGGGGGGGTATAAATGGAGGAGGGGGCGTCCTAGGTGTAGCCGTAAGTCTGTGATTATTGTGTCCTATTTATTATGCGTTACCTTCACGGAGTATTAATTAGTAATCATACTAAGTGCCGTGCAATTACACGGCTATCCCAAAGTAGAATGTGAGGAGCTGTGTCCATATTAAAAAAAAGACATACAAAAAAAAAAAAAAAAAGTTGAGGAAGTAAGCAATGGTTATTTTAAACATAAAGCTATTAACTCAATGAATAAATAAAATAGATCTGAAACAAAGCAATTACTCGTAAGTTATATTTACCTAATTACTAAATTATTAGGTCTGATTTTTGTTTTGTTTTTTGTTTTGTTTTTTCCTCTATCTGTGCACCTCTTTTTTTTAACCTTTGAAAAACGTAAGATTAGAAATATACCATTTACTATCCAAACAGTTAGTAAATACTTTTTAACAGCAGTTAAAAATTAAGGTTACAAAATCTGTAAAATAATGGACAAAATCATTAGGGTTGTTTCAAAAATTTTATAAGATCAAATGTGCCAATAACTAATATGGAATAAAAATAAATACAATAAAGTAAAATATGACTAAATAGAAATATGAAGTATTAAAACAATCAAAATGTAATTAATCCAACATACTAAAACAAAACCTTAAAATGTCTTATTAAATATGATAATAAATATCCATAATAAATATGAGAGTCCTTTAAAGTGGCTCAACATAGCGAGGTGTGTGGACAGTGCAGGGTTCAAATGAAATTGCCTTATGAAAAAATAATAATATACTGGTCTAATCTGACGACGACATTTTGATGTTTTGATCAGAAATATTTGGGAATATTTTTGTTATAACAGTTAAAACAACAATAACAACAACAACAATAATAATAATAATTAAAATATTAGCTATATTTTATTGTTGTATATTGAAATATTGTAATAAGTTGTATATTGTATTATGTACAGTAATATTAGTAATAGGTACACTAATATTTAAAATAAAATACTACAAATAATACTATTATTAGTATCTTATATTAGTATACGTGTATACATATTTGATATATAGTATATTATTATTATGAGTGATAATTATGTTTTTTTTTTCATTTTGTACAATGTTTGTACTTTTTGTACAGTTATGGCTACAGTTTATGTTCTGCCAAAACAAGGCAAAACACACAATGAGTAACGTTAACTAACGTTAAATTCAATTTGACTGAAAGCATTATTTTTCTTATATAAATCGCAACACTGCAACATTACATATCCACAGCATTACTATGAATTTGTTTGGCCAGGATATGACGTTTTGACAAACTAATATTTTATGTAAGATTTAGTTAGTTTCAGTTTGTTGGCATAATAGCAAATGTTAAAGCTATAGATATTTCCCTTGTTTATTTTGGTTATTTTCTGAAATTTAGATTTGTATTTATTTATGTTTTTGTTAACTAAAAATGTTTTCACAATTAGTTTTTAGTTTTAGTTTGCCTAACTATAAGTGCTCAGAAGCCTCTGCCTAAAAGCATTCACATTAAAATAATTATTATAAAATTATTATTTTACATTTAAATATGAGATTCCTTTAAAGTGGCTCAACATAGCAAGGTGTGTGGACAGTGCAGGGTCATGAAAGCTGTAGGAGATACTTAGGTAAAAATGTAGACTGGCTAGTCCAAACCTTCTCAGGATGTGGTCTCGTGTTATGTCGCGAGATTATTGCGTGGTTAAATCTCAAACTTGTATTAGGTATCCTTATATAGCGACCTATTTAGTCCCTTCGAGGAAAAATTGTTATAAAAATTACAAAATAAAAGGCAAAACGGCATCGGCATTTTTAGTACAACTAAAAATATGTTTGTCACATCATTCGTTTCCAAAGGCAAATTTATGTCCAAATTTGTGACCAAATGAAACAGTGGAACTGACGGAAAAGGAAAAGGAGGCGACTTTAGTTGACTAGGCCGCTACCTATCTCCCAATATCCTTTGCGGGAGGGGAAGGAAAATGAAAACGGCCATGTCGTGGTAGAGATCAGTTGCGAGCGGGCGAGTGAGATTCATAGTGTCGTCTGACGATATATGTTATGTAGGCTGGGAGCTGCAGGTCTGAAAATAACGCATCCGACGTCTCGTGTGACACAAAACGTTTTCTTTGGAAGTACGCGTGTAAATAAAGTCAGAGGACGAAGATGAGCGGAGGAGGGACACCGTACCTCGGCAGCAAAATTAGCCTCATCTCCAAGGCCGAGATCCGCTATGAAGGAATTTTGTACACGATTGACACAGAAAACTCAACTGTAGCTCTCGCCAAAGGTAAGTTAAAGCACATAGAGAGGGATTACAAGACTCAAAGAGCGTAAAAGTGTTAAGCGAAGGGAAACAGTATTTTATTTTAGGGTATTTAGCTTTGTTGGTTAGCTTTTTAGTTAGCCAACAGAGCTAAGTGGCGCTATAGTTAAGCGCTGTAGTCCTTTGTTTACGTTGTAATTGGGGTAAAGTCAAATGCTGTGCACCAAGTGACACATAATTACCACCAGACATAGCTTGCTAAAGCACTAATTGCGGTTTATTAACTGCTCTTATTGTTTATTTTTTAACATGTATGTGGGTATGGGGAGCGTAATAACTTTATCTTAAGGGCTCATATTGTGTGAAATTGTTGGAATTCGTTATGTTGAAAAATTGATCTAGCTTGAAGAGTCTTACTTGGCTACTGTTTTCTTTCGTTATTCCGACGCTAATTCATAATATTGCAATTCTAATATTAAACATTGATGTGAAGGCATCCGTTAATGTTCTTACCGCAAGGATTGTCTTTCTTAATAAGTAAAAGTAAAGTCATGTAAATTAACCTGTCAATTTTCCCTACAGTTCGCTCATTTGGCACTGAGGATCGGCCAACTGACAGGCCAATTCCTCCTCGGGATGAGGTCTTTGAGTACATCATCTTCCGAGGAAGTGATATTAAAGACCTAACGGTTTGTGAGCCACCAAAAGCCACCAGTGCCCTGCCTCAGGACCCTGCTATAGTTCAAGTAAGTCAATAGGCTATAAAATGGCTGTATAAAGGCTTTTCTTTAACGCTCTTGAATGCTGGCTCATAGTTGCACAGACATGGCTTTATTGAGCCATTATAAGGGAGAGACACTGACTAATTATTCTGTATGTGAAGTTTTTGTGTGTGTGAGTTCATAATAATTAAATAATAACAATTGAGATAATTATTCAAAATGTTTATTAAAATAATCTCCTAGAGGCATTTTGTGAGTTGCAAAGCTCGCTTTAATGGAACTTTGCTTTAAGGCAATCGTTAACATTATTTCTAACACCTGTGCTACAAAGATCAAATAAAAACATATTCATGTTGAAAAGCAACAGCTACTGTATTACTGCTTATTTCATTTTCTTTGTTACAGAAAATAAGCGATTATCAACATGTTTTAATTATTGTCCACTTTAAGAAAATGAAAGAAGCCAATTGAAAATACAATATATAAAAATAAAGTGACCACTTGTTATAGAAACCCTGAAAACCAGAAGAGGTTAGAATAAAGTGTATTCAAAGTAGAGTCTGGCTTTTTTTTATTCTAGATATCTGTTATCTATCATATAGGTGGTTGGTTTATTATCAGCTACAGCTGTCCAAACTGCAGTTGCATATTCGTTTTATTTGTTGGTTATAAATGTATGCATCAAACATTTTCAAGTAGATGCATATTTGTTTGTCTAGTCCTCAATTGGATCCTCAAGTGCTGCAGCACCTCCATCATTCCAGGCTCCTGGGTCCTATGCACCTTTCAGCAGGGCTCCTGCCCCATCATACAGCCAGTTTGGTGTTGCACCCATTGTTGCTCAGCAGTTTGGATCTACTGGAGCAGTAGGTAAGGAGTAGTGTGAAATAAATAAGTCAGCCACAGTAAAAAGCATTATGTTGTTCAAGGCTGTCCAAACCCTCCCTTATGGATGGCGTGAAATGTAGCAGATGCAGTGAAATCGTTCATTTCTTTGATCTAAATGCCATGTAGTGAATTCAGACAATTAAACAATATTATTTTAAGCTACACATCTGTTTGGCGAGCAAATCTGGAGCAACACCTGATTCGTGCTTATTTAAATAGAGCACAGCTGCTTTGACTTTCCTGCGACACACCTGGTCCTCGTTGTGTTTTGAACTGGAAACAGCAAAGACGGTTATGCATCAAGCTTCTAATAAATCGTTGAAGCCTGAACCTTTTTTTTTTTAAGTGTTCAAAGGCATGTATAAAAGGCACATGTGAAATTTTCTCTCTAAATGTATAGATTACATTTCTACCTTTTTGTCAGTGAATGTTTGTGTTATCCACTGCCAGTAAAATGGAAATGCGTGAGTAGCTGAAGCTTATGCTTTAACTCTGACAGAATCATCTTCACTGCTACTGTGTACTATATTTTTGAGAAGTAGATGTCGTTTGGGCTGAATTTTACTTTTACTAACAAATACTACAAAAATGTTATTTAAGAGCAGCTACCCCGGAACAGCTTTTTAATTGCTTTTTTGTTTGTTTGCAGGACGCACTAGTCCACATCTGGATTCTATAACAAAGAGTCCCGCCCTGGAACAGGCGGTGCAGGCCCCACCATCAGCTGCCCCAGCTCCCTCTGCACCTGTAGGACAGCGGAGTCAGACAGGAGTGGCAGCAGCTTCCAGAGCCACCACTACTGGCAGCCAGAAGCCTCCAGATCTCCTGGAGCAGAGAAAAGGTAAAATAGAAACGGGGTGCGGTCGGTTTTCTTACCAGCATGGTCCAGCAGTGGTGTTGGTGATTTTCAGAGCGGAGGCTGTGGCTGGTTAAAAAGTTATTTGTAGTAATGTCACAACAGAGCAAAAGAGTAAAGTTTGCAATTTTGTTTAAAATTTTGTTGATTTCAAAAAAAAAAAAAAAAAGTCACAGGATTTAAGGCATAAAAATCTTCTGATGTTTTTGATTATCAGCTTGTTGCATCTTGTTAGCATGGAAAGAACTAACATTTGGCTATTAAATACTGCTGTCGATGGAGAATCGGCATAATCAGGCAAGTCATAAGTAAGTTGTTAGGCTTTTGTGATGATGGCATTGAATTGGATCTTATGTTTGGTAATGGCTACTCGACAGAACCAAAAACAAGTTTAACTTCTGAATTTATTCCAAGTTAAACAAATACAAATCTGAACCTGTGCTGCAGCTGAAGCTTATGTTTAGTGACTTCCTCTGTGCCAAAGCGCCCCCAAGTTAAATTGATGATTATTTTCTCCTGCTGTTCAGCTCCTGAGGTTCAGAAGGTGGCGCAGCCAGATAATGAACAGGGTGCTGTTGAAAACCGGGATCCCAACAAGCGCCAAGGTGGTGAGTAATTTGCACCTTCATTCAGTAATGTCCACAACACGTACTGCTGTTTGCTTTACCGGACTCATGTTGGGACAGCAATGCCTTTCCTGAAATGTTTCAGGCTCATACATATCAACCAAATGTGAAAAGTTCTCTCAGAATGTACTTTTGTAATCTATCAAGTGGGAAGCACAATTTTTCTTTGAAGTTTAACATTTACATTGAAGTTTGTTTCTGTTGTTTCTCAGCTGGTGTTCAGTCTTCTAACCGCCGCGGCCGTGGAAGAGGAAACCGCAGCAGAGGCAAAGTAAATGTGCGCAGGGATGGCACAGTGAAGTTTGATGAAGACTTTGACTTTGAAACTGCCAACGCCCAGTTTCACAAAGACGAGATTGACAAAGAGCTCCAGAACAAGCTCAAACTCAAAGGTACCACTTACACAAGTGCTAAACTGCAGCAACTAAAAACTGGAGGTTATATGTACTGTGTTACAAAAGCATATTAAGTTGTTTGAGTTTACAATATTGCCTACTACTACAGATGACAAAACTGAAAAGGCACTCAATGGGGAGGAAGCGGAGCATCCATCCAATGAAGGGGCTGCTGAGGAGGAGGAGGCTGTGATAAATACCTGCTACTATGACAAGACCAAGTCCTTCTTTGATAACCTGTCCTGTGATGATACCAGGTACCTCAATACATCCATTTATTTATTTTTAATATGTTCTGTGCTGGTGCTGATGTGGTGGATTAGTTACACAAGGGCATGTTAAGATCTGAGTGACTTAAGGTTAATCATTTTTATGGGATCTAGGTCATATGTATACCATCAAACCAGACTACATGCCATTGTGCAACAAGCGGGACAGCAGCTGCACGTAAAGGCCAAATTGTGTAAACATATGAGCCATTCAGTGTTGCTGTAGAATTTCTTTTCAGAGAATATCAGAGAAACCAAATTTTAAACATTTTGCAATGGAAAATTTCCCAGACCTGTAAACAGGGTATTTAGCCCCACTTTTGAGTGAACCTGCTGCAGTCTTCTTCTAAACAACTGATGTTGCAACTGTACACGGGTACAAGAATAATAGAAACTGAAAAAAGAAACGTGTCATAGAGCAGCTCATTTCATCCAAGTGTTGCATCGTCTGTCTCTCTCATATTAGATTTAAAAACGATTTACTTGTACGCCTGTGTTTCAGCCCGGGGGGGTTATTTTGTGCAGGAAAATTCTGAGATTTAAAAAATAATAATAATAATAATAAATAAATGTTGATGTTCTGGCAGTTTTTTGGTTTTTTTTAGTTCTTAATTGTTGGTGTTGTTCACTTTAATTAATTTTTTATCAAATTTTGTTACCTTGTAATACCTCCGTTTATGTCATGAAATTTATTTTTAAGTGACTTTTATTTATTTAAAAAAAAAAAAAAATCTGGATCCTTATTGATGTTTGTGTCTCAGGGATCGTAGGCCAACCTGGGCTGAAGAGAGACGAATGAACGCTGAGACGTTCGGCATCCCTCTGAGGCACAACCGAGGAAGAGGCGGTTTCCGTGGCCGAGGCTTCATGGGGCCTCGCGGAGGCCGAGGGCGACCGGTAAGCAGAGGCTCCTTCGGACCACCCCGGGGTGCTCCGCCTGGTTTCAGAGGCGGATTCAGAGGTGGCAGAGGAGGCCGGGATTTCTCTGATTTCGAATACAGGGTAAAGCCTTTATGAACTCTCATCACAGATGACATAAAAGATGGACTTAGCTTCCAGATCTGAAAAGTGAATTGCACTTTGCAGGAGGGGGAACCCTTGTGGTCTTGTAGAAGTCAGTGAGGAACAAAGGCTCAGTATGTCAGTGGGCACTTTCCTAATGAAGAACTCGCTAGTTTCACGACATTGCCTTAAACACAAAGTTCATTTTGTAAAATATGGTCATTCCAAGAGTCAAAAGGGAAGATTATCCACAGTAGAAACTTGTGATGGACGAGTTGTTAACCAATGACCGTCCCGTTTCGTTTGACTCCGCTCCTCACTCATCATTTCCAATTATCATGACAGCAAAAATGTTCATCTTAAGGCATCATCGTAGGATTTTGCTCACAAGGGGGCGTAATGGAGGCTGTGTCCATCTGTTATGCTCGCTGAAGATTTTTTTTTCTATCAATAAAAGCAGATTGGAAGAAATGATTAACTTTTGTTTTGCATTTTTGCAGAAGGAGAACAAGGTGGCCGCGTAGTACTGCAGTGATGGATCCACGATGAATGGTAGCCAGTCATCATGAAATTATATTCATCCAAGAAATTTTCTCAGCATTCAGACAAAGAAAATTAAGACATCTTGTTGGTCACCAGCACCACAGTGGACTGTTCAGGCGGTGAGAACGCCGCTCCCTCTCTCAGCTTTACAATGAGGTTTTTTGTTTTGCCCCAGGAATACTAGTTTGATAAGCAGTCGCCGGATGGACAGGAACACATGTAAATATACCATGTTTTGGAGTAACTCTCTTAATTTCTTCCTACAGTATTGTTTGATATCGAATGCTGTATCCAGAGTGCCCTCTGATACTGTGAGTGGATCACAGTTGGTGTGATCGATAGCTTTATTTTATCTTTTTTCAGTTCCCCTCGACTCTGTTTTTTATATTTCTTGACACCAAAATTTAATGCATCACCTGTTGCACTTTTTTTTTCTCCCCTCTCAGACTCGTGTTAAGTATCCTTTCTTGACTTTAAACATTTAATTTCTCTTTAATTCATCCTTAAACGTAGTGAGATCAAACCTAGCCGAAAAAGCAAAAATCTGCATTGTATGGAATGTATTCCCATGTCATTTTATTTTATTCTTCCTTCTCCAAATCAAATTTATTGCCCACCAAAACCCCCCGGCTCTCCTAGTTTTTAAGACACGTGTATTCAGTACGTAGATCGTTCAACCCTCACAAATCAGATGACTTGTTCCTGCTTTAGGTTTGTAGCCTAGTGCAGCCATTCGTTTAATATATACAGTTAACAGCATTAGGTTTAGATGTATATGTTAACTGCTATACTTTATTTTTTTTAATAATTTCCTGTTATTTGTACCTTCTTTTTTTTTAAAGAAATATTCACTATTAGTAACATCTGTAGAAAGTTTTTTTTTTTTTTTTTTTTTTTTAGGAAAGGAAAAAAAAAAAAGGTTTAAAATAAAAAAAAAAAAAAAAAAAAATT
>VUQR01010529.1:15241-30543 GCA_015108515.1 Hemichromis elongatus | reverse complement strand
CAAGATAAGGACAATGTTGGATAACACCTCCCACCCACTCCATGACATGCTGGTCAGTCACAAGAGCACGTTCAGTGAGAGACTGAGATTACCGAAAAGCACCACTGAACGACACAGGAAATCATTCCTGCCTGTGGCCATCTCCCTGTACAATTCATCCACTTAACACAGTCTCTGATATACTTGTATTGCACATGTTCTTCCTTCTTCCTTTCCTGCTATTTATTAAGATGTTGAGTATATCTACATATATATATATATATGGATGTATATATTGTGGTTTATTTCTTTAGTTTATTGTCTGTCTTGTTAATGTCAGGAGCACTGTAACCTAAATAATTTCCCCTGGGGATCAATAAAGTATTCTGATTCTGATTCTGATATAAATAAAATTGAATTGAAATTGAATATCAGGCATGACCGATGATGTTTAATTATCAAGTGTTTGCATTTCCCATTCAAGCTATAGTTGACCACAGTAATCTGCTAGCAACCAAAGCAATCACAATAAGAATTTTGGTGCCATGCCCACCCCATCTGATTTCTCCTAGCAACGGTCAGAAATCACTGCTCGGAGAATACACATTTTTTCCCATGAACCAGAAGTTGCCAGACAGTCACTTACTCCACTGTGATAACAGGCTAAATCTGTAATAAAAGAAGTTTCTTAAATGTGTAATAAAAGACGTTTTGTGATATTTAAGGATTTTTTGTAATGTTTTTGAATCATTTCACAAGAAAAAAAGAATATTAAAGAAACTGCTTTCATTTGATACCTTTAGTATATCTGACAAATCCTGATTAGCAGCTGTAAACCAGGTAAAACTGAAAGTGAACTAAATAAGAATGTAGGCAATTATTCCTCTGTGGGGAGGAAAAGTACTTTCGCTTTCAAATAAGTTTGACTAATCTGGAGATTTGTTAATACGATTGTCTTGTTCTTTTGCTCATTTCTCTTCCCCGTGGACTTCTGTCGCAATGTCATCACGCTGACAGATCGCAGCAATTAACTTGGTCGGAATAATTTTTTTTTATTACTGTTAGAACTGATGTCTAAAATGACAAAAAATAGCAAGACGGATGTAATAAATCGGAATTCTCCCTTAACAACTTACAAGCTACTTAAATACGGTGTAAATGTGAAATGAGCAGCTTCAATTTTCTGTTGAGATTATATTTTACTTTGAATGTGAGCAGTGAAAGGAAGGGATGAGATGACATGAGCTGATGGAGCTAATGACAGAAAAAATAGTCTCTCTTTCATGTACAACCAATAAAATTAACTCCCTGACTCTTACAGTCTCTCTCTCTCTCTCACACACACACACACACACGCACACACACAATCTTAGTGACAGTCTAAGCTGACACACTGAGTACAGCTCTACTACTACTACTGATCCCCTGAGTCTATTCTCTCCCCAAGGGAGAGGTCAATTCAATACTGTAACCCCAAAGGCACACAGAAACCCACACTTACACACCTTAATACACACAGAAAAACACAGTCACGTGCACACACACCTGTCTCCGTTCCTTCCATCAATCAGCCTAGCTGTGTGTTGACAGGTTATGTCTGTCCACAGTCCAGGTAATCTCAGGAGCCTCTTTGGGGAAGTGAGGCATTAAGCCGACCTGACAAACTATTTAGTCTCACTCAAGGTTTCAGACGCCCTCTTCTCCCCTTTTGCCTCTTCTTTAAAAACTCCCCTTTCTTTCGTGTCTCACCATTTTCCTCATCCGTTCCTTATCCTTTCTTTTGTATCCAAGGCTCTCCCTTCCCCTGCCTCCAATCTTAAGCCTTTCAATGTTTCCTAATGTGCATCTTGTCCTCATATTATGTGTCCACTCATCCGTTATCATAAACTTCCGTTACAGTCACACTGTATTTTTTCCATTTTTGCATGCTCTACTGTCAACTTTCCTCATCGTGGCGTTTCCCCCGTGCATATACAGCATCTGCATGCTCACAAACACTATGCACTTATTTCTCTTTTACTCTCTTCATCTGCTTCATTTGTCTTTCTCCACCTACCTTGCATCTGTCCTGCCTGGCTGGTGAAGAGACTGGAGGAACAGCCGATTTCCGTCCCCAGGAGAGACCCATAATCCTGCTGAAACACTGAGGACAGAGGGATGGAGGGAAGGAGGCAAAAGCAGAGGTGAGGAGAGGTGAGGGTGGGGGTAAGCTAAAGGTCAACACAGCCTGACCTCTCTCACCTATTGACCTTTTAAACCAATCACCTTGTGACCGTTTCACCTTTAATCATGACCCCTGAAAGACTGCTTAGACAATGACTTTGATACCGACTGTTTTAGCTCAGGGTTAATGCCTCCTCTTAAACACTAATGCGGAGATGTAAAGACAGTGTTGGGGTGTCTTTCAGAAACACACTCACATCAATAATTTTGGAAGTTAAAGTAGCATATATTGACGAAAAACTTTTTTTAATTGTCAGATCCATTTTTAGATATCTGAAAACATTTTTTTAAGTAACTCTTGCTGCTTATTGGAGTCCCTTAGATCAACCCTTTGGGGCTAAATGAGCTGTAACTGTTTGTTACTCTACAACTTTGTTGCTTGGGCAAGCAAACAGCTAAGATACTAATAAGTTATCGATTGATTGAAGCTTTTATTTGTCACTTGCAGTTGCCTGCCAGCGAAATTTGACCTCCTCCAACTGTACATAGAATACACAAACATCACAATGGGGAGACAGGCCAGAACAGGTAGCATAAAGAAAACAATGAAATGTATAACACAGAAGGGTAGTCAAGGAGAAAAAAGAACTCATCCTGATCCATTCACGCCTCAAATTGCTTGTCATTGAAAAAAAAAAAACCCTCTGCAGAACTGTCTGCTACAGTACCATAAAGAATGAAATGTAATGCCATGAAAAAGATAAGTAAACAGTATTAGAGACGGTGAAAGTGGGATGTAAGGTGACATGTAATGAAACTCCACAGAATATGCTACAATAAACAATATAGGATTCACCAACCTAATAGGCTGGGGTTAGGAAATCTCCACGATTCATTGTATGTTGAATACTGCGGATGGGAATATGGACTTCCGGAAAAATCTCCCCCTGAAGGAGAACAGAAAACAGAGACACAAGACATGGTTAAAAACAGTAAAGGACAGGGAGGACGATCCCGTCTTGGTTTGGATTTAGGTGAGGACAAGTGCAGTTTTAGATAATATTCAGGATATTACCCTTATATAGAAAACAAACCCATTTGGCAGGAACACATGCTTGTTGAAACACTTTGCATCCAGTGAAGCTTTAACCAGCCTCCTGTGTTCAACAGAATGGTTTGCAGACTACTTGAAAGGGACAGAATCGGAGAGCTCGGAGCAAATGTAGTGGTCCTGCCATACAGTGGATGATAGTGTAGCTTTTCTCCCTCATTTAATACTTACTGTCTGGGGTCTACTCTTCATTTTGCCTTCCCCTCCTGCTTTTCCCATCACCCCTTACTCTTTATTTTTCTCTCTGGTCCTCTGGCCCGCCTGACTGCAGCCCGCCCGTCACCCTTCACATCAAAACAACATTCTCCTCCATTTCTTCTCCTCTTTTTTTCCTCCACATATCTCTGTTGACTTGCTCTCTTTTTTCACTCTTTTGCTCTTTCTTTTCTCCTGAACCTTCACTCCTCCCAGGGGATCCCTCTCCCATAGCTGACAGTCACAGACCCTGCTGCCCCCTCCCTCCAACCACCACCCATTCCTCCTCTCTCCTTCTCGTTCTGTCGGTTCTGCCTCACTGCTCTCCAACACCCCCTCTGAGTGTCAGCCCCCCTGCTGCAGAGAGAAAGACAGAGAGACAGAGAGGGAGAAGGCGAACAGCAGAAGAGAGTTGCTTGCTTAATGAAGGTATGATATTAGACAGAGTGAACAAAAAGGAGGATAATTTGCCTGAGAAGTGCTGAGATAAAACCTGCCGGAGCTGGAGAACCAAAGTTTGTAGATTATCTCCTCTACTCATTCCAGTCAGCTCATGGATTCATGCAGCTTTGAAAATGCGCTGAGGAAAATTCAGATGCCAGCGCTGTTTGTGTGTGTGTGTGTGTGTGTATATATATATATATATATATATACACACACAAAACAAGTTTTCTTTGTGCTAGTGTGTGCATTTATGTGTGTGTTTAGCTGCGTCTGTCAGGTGGGGTCGGGATGTTGTCTCCATGGCATCCCTGGGTGCGAACATCCTCTCCCTTGTCATCACCGTAGTGACGGCAATGTGTCAGGTTGTTTAGGAGACGAGGGGCGGAGGGGAAAGAGGAGGGGAAAGAAGGCTCAGGGGTCTCCCTGGTGTAGCTCAGTGTCAAGGTCGCGCACACACACACACACACACTGTCAAAAACAAACACAGATACACACAAACAATCACAGCACACGCATAAACATCCAGCAAACCAAAAACACGCGCACACACAAATATGCTGTCAAACCTGAGGACAGGACGGGGTGAGCGCAGGGGGACAGGGTGACAGGGTTACCCATCTTTAGACGTGCTGTTCCTACATGTCCACTGAGAGTGTGTGTTTCTGCGTGTCAGCCTATGGGTGTGTGTGTGTTTGTCACAGACTGAATGACTGGGAATACAACTTGTAAACAGCATTGTTTTTTGACTTTGCTTCACTGCCGTTTGTGTCTCTCCCTTTATTTTTCTGCAGTATATTTCACACTGACCACGACCACCACTGCAAGTCTGAGAGAGAGAGCGAGCGAGAGAACAAGAATAGCGGCTGAGGATTGAAACACAAAAGCATCGTAGAAGGCGGAGTGGAAAGGAATGAATGAATTAGTCGTGGGTCACTGGTGATTCTCATTAAAAACAAATTACTAATGTTGAGGAGGGACAGCTGTGCTACTGTGGCTGGTTTCTAATGATACACACACACACCCACACACACACAAAACAGAAGCACAAACACACAAATATATGCACACAAACAGACACACGCACTACCCCCTGGGAGCACTGTCACCCACAGTGTAGACAGACAAGAAGGAGGAAGTGGTGAAGCTAAGTACAGCTTCTGAATACACACACGCTCTGACAAACATCCAGCAGGAAGTTAGATGATATGTACACAAAGATGGGTTGACATGATGTGTGGTAAGAGATGATACAGTTACGGTAAAGGAAAGCTATGTACATTGAAAGTAAAACATCTATAGCAAGTGTGCATTTCACTATTACTCATTTTGTGGTGACAAATCTCCTCTGTGGGGAGAAAAAGTAAGTCAGTAAGTTGTAAATGTATTCATTTCAGTATGACCTGCGTTTAGGTTTGAGGCAGTGGTGCATACTAGCGTGCTTACTGGAGAAGGTAAGTCTCCATATGTCGGTGTGAAGTGAAGGAAACATGACTCTGTGTGTCTGTGTGTGTGTCTACTCACCAGGTACCATTCCAGTGAGGGAGGGGGTGGAGTAGCTGCCCTGTCCAGTAGGAGGGACATGAGGAGGGTAGCCTGGCAGAGTGGTGCTGGCTAGATCTCGACCTGTAATCAAACACACAGAGACGCACACACATTTGTCATCAGTATCTTCCTGCTATAGGTGCTATAACACAGCCCTACATCAAATGATAACATTTCTACTGTTTTCCAGGATATAATTAATATTACATAATTCACTGATGCTAAGTTGAAAAACATCAATAAAACTATCATCACATACAGTTTTGTCACAAAGTGTGAATTAATTTTTGCACATATGATCCATTTTTACTCATTAAAATTCCGCTTCTTTAACACAATTCGCATATTTTCAGAAGTTTCTTTTTAACTGGACAGAACAAACAATTGGCATGGATGCAAAGTAACTGCTTTTGAGCTGCTTCCTTTGCCAGATCCAAATCTCATACTAAGTCATTTAACTCTGACTAAGTGACCAACCAGGGGACAGATGAGCTACTATAAGAGAGATCATCAAAGTCTTCATGACTACATTGTTGTGCATCTGGAGGCAAAAGATCCAATGAGTATAAATGCTATAAATACAGAAATAGTGCTGACCACGGAGAGTATAAGATGGGCTCAACATCTCAAAAAAAAACAAAAAAACAATCAAAATTAAGTAAAATTGATTAAAACCAAACTGCAAAATCTTTCTCACAGTGATGAGTGATTTCAATTAATGAAAAAGGTAAGCAGTGTTTTTATTTTACTAAAACATGCAGGAAGGAGCAGGCCATCCTCTTTTCCTTTTGTTTCCTCCAGTCTTGTTTTCCATCCCCTGGCATTTATTAATTTACCAACTTCCCCTGTCTCTCGTTACCTGATCCTCCCCCTCCTTGCTCTGTCTGTCACTTGGTGGATAGGATATATAACTGCATTAGACTACATGACAGTGTGTCGACCCAAATCATTTCTCTATGTTTGCGCGCGGTAGACACTGGAAGTGCGTGGAGAGGGTGCCCTCCATTCATCATCATCATATACATACACTCAACCACACACACACATGCATCAACACCCTCCTCCTGCCCCCTGCACACACACATTTATCATCATCATAAACAGCTCAGATGCTAACACCATCAATCCCATTCACTTCCCTTCCACTTAGCCACCACTAACTAAGTGAGGAGGAGGAGGAGGAGAAACAGGGAATAAGGTGGGAGAGAAAAATACAGAATATTAAAAATAAGTGGAACAGGAAATGGCAAAAAGCAAAAAAAAGAGCAAACGGGTAAGAAAATAAGAGAGAAGGGATAAGTGCTAGAAGGTCAACAGCAGTGGTAGATATTTCTTTTCATTAGCTTAAGTAAGGCGGTTTGGAGATGTGAAGAGAAGGGTTGAGAAGTGGATATATTAGAAAAAGGATGCTGAAAAAGGAGCTGCCAGGCAGGAGAAAAAGATTCAAAAGATTCAAGATTCAAAGTGTTTATCGTCATGTGTGCAAAGAAAAGCATTGCTTTGTGCAATTCAATTCTTTCTCTGTCTTCTCTGTCCACACACAGATGCCGGTTGATATGTACAAGTAGAACTAGACAGATAAAGTACAATAGTATAAATAAATAAATAAATGGAGACAAAAATTGAAGTGGTAAATAGATTTGTGTGCAAAAGAGCTATGAGCTTAATAGAAAAGACGAAGGCAAGGCAAGGCATCCATGTGGCTGTGGTGGCACCAAAAAAAAAAAGTTGTTGATCAAAAGCAATATCACAGTATTAGTTTTCTCCATCATAAGTAACCATACTGCACTCAAAATTATTTTAATGAAAGTATTATCTATATGTCACAATCTACTTTAAATATTTTATAAAATGCCTGTACATTGAATTAGTTTTAAATTTATGGTGCATATATTAAATAACGACTAAAGAACATAGACTGTACAGTAAAGATGGACGTAGGATATTGGCATGAATAGTGTATGTGCATAATGACCAGCAGAGGGCAACTCCTCACGTCTGATTCTGTAGACGTCGGAGAAAAACATCCCATTGTTCAGTTTATTTATTATTTTTTCCTCACAAGCTTTTATTATTTAATGGTATTTTTCAATATAGCATGATGAAGGTAAATTATGATCCTATTTAGGGTACATAACCAATAAGCAGGGTATGCTTTAGGAATTTGCTACTCTTGAATTGACAATTCAAAACAATGTAGGCATGCACTGTGGTTTTTCAGTCAAATCTATGCCTTGCTTGTTTATGAGTTACACAAATACACATTTCAATCAAAGAAATCGAAAATTGTTTTTTTAACATATATTTCTAGTTAGTGAAATTTAAGAGGTTTATTGCCAAAAACTGTAAATACAAAAAAATTGCATAAAATAGTTCCAACCACAGGAAATTTAATTTGAGTGTCTTCATAGTTTTAGTTTTGAAATACACCAATTTTTAAATACTACTACAGGAAAAATAAAAATAAATATTTTAATGCAAATTTGCAAAGAAAAAAAAAAAATCCCAAAAAAAAGCATGTGCATCAAAATAAACTACTTCAAACACTGTTGTGTTCAATTTGTGTTCTAAGCATCCCAGAAACTATACTGAAAAGCATAAAGTCAAACATGACTTTCAAAAACATCAGTATAGGCTTAAAAGGCCCTGAAGGTGAAATGACTTTACTTATGGTTTCGGGCAAGTAATGGCGGATATACGCTAGTTCGTGCTGACGTCTTTTCCACCGTAGGAAGGATTATGAACAGCAGATCGGATCAGCAAAGCATGTTTCTGGAATATCATGTTTTTGTTGCTGCAAGTGCTTTTTATGCAACATTTGCAAAGCCATCTGTGGAAGGAAACCGTGACCTAGGACATCCTGATGGAATAAGATGTAAGTACAACTCCTCCAGTTTCATATGCAAAAAAAATTTTTGCGCTAGCTTATGTGGTTGCAGTTCTACAGGCATTTAAAAATAGTTACACAAAACGGAGGGTTCCCGGTCTGACTGGTCTTAAAGGGTTAAAAGACTAATAAAGAATATAAAAATGCAGAACAGCAGTCCACAATCAGTATCAGTATCATAATGGCTAACTCAATGTTGCGTAAGTAGACAAACCATTAATTGGAAAAGTTGCACAATGCTGTTCTAACCTAACTGCTAATGTTGGCATGTTAGCATACCTAGAGTCTGACAAAGTCTTTTCATAACCTTTGTGTAAAGAATTTTATATTTTATTGGCATGACCTCTTCTTGCACTGGGGTGCTTCGCAGTGTGAAATGGCTGGGATGAGAATTAGCACCACCAAGTCTGATAGATTGGTTCTTTGCTGGAAACCAGTAGAGTCCAGCCTCTGGGTTGGGAAGAAATTGCTGCCCCAAGTGGAGTAGAAAAAGTGTAATGGGAGATTGATTGGCAGATGCATTAGTCTAATGTCTGCAGTGATGCAAAAGCTATATCAGTATGTTGTGGGAAAGAGAATTGAGTGGAAAGCAAAGCTGTTGATTTACTGGTTCATCCGAATTTTTACTCTTGCCTGTGATCATTGGTTGTGGGTAGTCAAAAAAACTTGAGGAGAAAGAGGCAGAAATGCGCTTCCTCTAACGGTTGTATGGATTCATCCTTAGAGAAGCTCAGTCATTTGGGAGGGGCTTGGAGAAGAACCGCTATTCCTCCACATCGAAAGGAGTCACATGAGGTGGTTCCTGTAGCCAACTGGTTGCTTCCTAGACAACTCCTAGGTGAGATGCTTTTTAAGAAGGTCCCAGGACAGACCTAGAACAAGCTGGAGAGATTTTCTCTTGATTGGCTTGAAAGTGCGTTGGTATTACACTGGAAAAGCTGGAGGAGAACGGAGACAGGGAAGTCTCGATGTCTCTGCTTAAACTGCTCTCAGATGATGGATAGATGGATGTTATTTGCAACCCATGCAAAATTTGTTGAGCCATTTCACTCAACACTATTTAAAATGTCTAGTTTCATAAATGAAAGGTCTGAGACCAAAGAAGTTGAATGGCTGACAAACATTGTCATGTCTCTGGATAACATGGCCTCCAATTACATTTCAGCAAAAATACATAGATTAAAAAAAACAACTGTTATGTACATTTCATTGTTGTTTAAGTTTTTCTCTCACATTCAACACTAGTCAACATCAAGTATCCCATCTGTACATGTTCCCATGCTAGGGAAAGGGGACAAACGGAGCAATAGCATTTAATGTTCTAATCATAAAAAAATGTTACATCATGAATCCTTTCATTTTTCTGTCCTCTTTACTTCCTATTTCCCTCTGTACCTCCCTCTCTACTTGTGTTTCTCCCTCACATATTGCTTCCCTACTCCAGCCTCTCTCTGTCCCTTTCCACCTCCTCTCTCCTGTCTCGTGTAGTAAAGTTTTTCTCTGTGTTTGACGCGACAGCGAGGCATTAGTGCAGACGGGCTACTCATCCGCTCAGGGTCAGTGCACAGGGCAAGGAGGAGAGGGAGGAGAGGCTGAGAGAGAGGAGAGATGGACTCTCTACAGCCCAACTTACAGGGGGCAGACAGGGCCAGATCCTCTGAGGTGTGTGTGTCCGTGTATATGCATGAGTGTGTATGTGCGCGAAAGCGCACACAGCGAATTTGTGCATATGTTTGCCAGTTGTATTGATGTATCTGTTCTCCACAGCTTTCCTGCAGAGGTCAACGAACAAGTACAAGTCTCCTCCACGCTCACTTGCAGCTACAGATGAACACATCCTCTGCCTCTCTTACTCTCATACTGTCTGCCTATCTAACTCTCCCGTTTCAGCCAGCCATCAGAGCAACACATGTCAAACCTGGAGGGATCAAGCGTGCGCAGTGTGTGTCCCTTTGTGTGTTTGAGCTATAGTACACTGGGTGAAGTTCAGGATGAAATAAAATGCCCTACAGATTTGGAAAGACCTCAGAAAGGAGGGTTGAGAGTGTGAATGTTGCTCTACAGCATGTGTCCAGTGTATCACCACTTCAAGGATGCAATAACATTGCGTCAAACACACAGACGTCTGATCCCCTTGAGGGAGCTCTATTCTCAGGAAAAAGACAGGCAAGGAAATGTATGCATAATATTCAGAAGGTGTGTGTGTGCAACAGAATGTGAATGTGTGTGTTTGCATGCATAAGCAGAAATGGAAATTTTAACTCGCTCTCTTTTCCTCATGCTCTCCGTGTCCCGCTCGTTCTCTCTTCCAGCACGAGCAGGTAATATTCCTCAGTGGTTTCAGGCGGCAAAAACGAGCCCATTCCCAGATATCCCAAATTCCCAGCTCTATGATTCCCCTCATTACAGATGGGAGCGTCAAAGCCTTGTCCAAGTGCTCCCTGGTCTACTCTTAATTAACCACTGCCTCTCCCAGTGCCCCTAAATGGAAAAGGAGGAATAGATGAAGCTCTCACTTTTCATCCATCCTTCCAGTTTTCTTTTTCTCCGTCCCTCTGAGTTCCTTTCCTCCTTTGAGATCCAAAGCGTTAAGCTCTTTAAGCCACTGCTGAGGTAGACTTGAACAGCCTTTACCTTACTCTGTGTGTGTGTGTTTTAAATACGACTGTCAGAGCTCCAGCAAGGCTCGACGCCAGTTTATTTTCCTAAAATATTTTATGGAATTTTTATGTGTAAATTGTGGGATTATACAGCAAGAGGTTAGCTGTTTTAATCCTACAACAAAAAACAATCCTTTAATTCTGTCTTTAAAAAAATAACCATTCAAATTTTTTGTGTAACCAAATAGGAGGGTAGTAATTGTAGTCTCTTTCATAAATAAAATATCCACAACAGATCACTCCACTTTTAAGACGTTCGCTGCTCTAAACGGCAAAGGCAGCACGAAGAAAAGAAATGTACACAGAAACTGAGTGTAAATGGGTCATTACCAAGTGAAGCTGAGGTTGGAAAAAATAACTGTGTCCAAAACTTTATGGGAAAATGTAAATTGAAAACCCTTTATTTAGCAATTTCAAAATGTCTTTCAGAGGTGAAGTTAAGATTGTTAGGCAGGTGTAACTTTTACCTGGAACTAGTGAATAGGACTGTGGACCGGAGACGCTGGCTCCTAACTCTGCCCCTGTGCCCGGATTGGCCAAACTGTTCTTCATCTCATCCAGTCCTCCTGCTAATGAAGCCATGGCCGAATAATCTGATGTCTGGAAGAAAGGAGGAAGTAAACAAAGGGTAAACTTATTAACAAATCATGAAAACAACAAGTACATATTATGAGGCTAGCTTGTTGGTAGATCAAACGTGGATGCAGTGTTTGTTATATTCTGCTACATTTCCAGCATGCTTCACTTTCCTCAGAGCAGAGAGCAAAAGCGCTTTAGAATGAACACAAACTCACAGACACACAGACTCACACACACATACAGAAACACACCTACAGCTGAGAGTTTATTGATCTGTTTACAAAGACAGGGATTTACTGTACAACCAAGTCCAACAGTCTATAACCACAGGATCAGCTTGCTCTTTCTCTTCATCCCTCACACACACAGGATACATAGACACACGTATATATATCCACACATACGCGCTGGCATTACATAGACCACGGCTAACACAAAGCCTCTTGTCTCCCCAGATACCAACAACAATAAGAACTGTGATCATCTCAGCACACGTACACACGTTCTCCCTGTGGTGTTAACCCAGCATACACACACGCTGCAAAAACTTAAAAAGCACTCAGAGAAGGCTGAAGTGACAAAACAATATATTACTGTGTGGATGTATAGTTTCTTCAGAAAACAAAATTATATTGAAGTAAAAAAAAAAAAGGGGGGGAGGCTGAAATTAAATAAAGAAACATGTGATAATGTGATCCAGACAAAAAACACTGCAAACTCCCCCCAAAACCCACAAACATATGAAAGGAAATTAGCTTAACTAGCAAGAAACACACACAAAAAAAACCTAGAAAATGCTACAGTATGGTCGTTAAGTACACAAATGTCAAATAACTCACTGTCCAAAACATGGATTATGATCTTTGGATCATACGGACAAAACTTTGAAAGATGTCTTCAATAATCCAGCTTCGCTGAAAGGCGGTGAGATGGGTGGATAATGGAAACTGTCCGCTCACCTGTGTTTGACCCCAGCACAGAGCCATGATGCATCCATCCTCATTGCCTTACTAGACAAGTGTGTGTAATTATGTGTGGTCCAAGCATTACTTATCTTGCAGGGACTTAAATAATTGTACACAGTGATTTACTGGGGATATTCCTCTGATTGGGACAAAATCCCCATAATGCAAATAAATACATTTTAAGGTCTAGGGTTAGGCAAATAGGTAAAGGTTGAAGACATGTATTGACCTCTGAAGTCAGGGATACACACATTACCCTGTGTGTAATAATAATATTAATAATAAAAAAAAATGAGCTCAACTGTGCACAATGATGATGCTAAGAACAGGAAAAAAAAAAGCCCACTGTTCAATTTACAACTCAAGATTGGCTCTCAGCTCATGCAGCATCAAGAGGTTTAAGCTGGTCTGTTCCTTAAAATGCAGAAAAGGAGTTAACATCATAACTAAGTTAGCGCAGAAAGGAGGTGCACCAGAAATGAAAATGTGTGGCTTAAAATAAAATATTTATGTTCATTCCTTGGTGACCTTGAGGCTTATCCACCTTTAAGACAAGTGATCATAACCTTTCATTACAGCAGCAAGCAAATGCAAGCAAAGCATACAAGCAAATATGTTTCATTGCTCTGTGGCCAAAATTAAGATTGTGTGGAGTAGTACATTCAGGCATTTTGTCATTAATTCTGTCTGTTGTGTTAATTGAGTATAGCGAGGTAAGCTTTAGCTCTGATTTAGGTAAGACTTCATGTCACATGCACGTTTCTGCAGCAGTGTTTTTAACCGACAAAGCTATAACGACTACGCTAACTAAACTGCTCT
Source organism: Hemichromis elongatus (assembly GCA_015108515.1). Taxonomy (NCBI): domain Eukaryota; kingdom Metazoa; phylum Chordata; class Actinopteri; order Cichliformes; family Cichlidae; genus Hemichromis; species Hemichromis elongatus. Next base: position 17,199 of record VUQR01010529.1, on the reverse strand, counting down.
CAGTCAGCTTCAATTAATTTGTGTATGTACTAAACACCCCTACCTACAGTATTGGAAAAGAGACACATATTCATCTGGAGTTCAGCAATTAAATAGAAGCATATAGTGTTATGATTATTTAGGGGTGGCCTAAGCTTAGTAAGTTAGTCATTAAATTCTCCTCATGACTTTTGAAGCACACTCGACCAACACACTGAACCTCAAACTGTTCCCACTGTATGAGTAAATAAAACTGAGCAAATGAAATATTGCACTTTATTGCACATTAAATTCCTTGTGTAGTTTTTCCCCCCCCATTCTGTTACTACTGACCTGTGTGTGTGTGCGTTTGTGCGTGTGTATACACTAATGACACCAATCAGAATTTCCTTTAGGTGATGAGGTGAGAGTTTTGCACTGACCCTTTTAATACGTCTGCATCTGTGTGTGTGGAGGTGTAAGTGTAGGCGTGTGTTTGTGCTCACTGACCTCTTAAACACCCCTGTGCTCGTCAACACACAACACAACCACTGGACTGTGACCTGCCAAATAAGAGCTTACGCAGTACACTACACACATCCTCCCTCACTCTCTGTCTCTCTCTCTCTCTCTTTGGACTTCAGACACACTTTTAAGCTCTATTTTCTCTCGCACATCAAACACATCACACCTGTAGTTTCTTCACCCAATCATATGAGCCATCACTGCACAGCCGCACGCCCAACCCTCCCCCCCCCTCTCTTGGCCGCTCTCTGTCTTATTATAATGGTGTCTAATGTGTCCATGTATCTATGTGTAGATGGGGGCCAGGCAGCAGCAGCACCAGAGAAGAAGGGGTCTGCCGTGGTAATTGGCCATGATGAAGTTTGGCCAGTGGGGTGACAGGCCCGCTAAGGAAGATGGATCATTCTCATTCGCCCCCGTAAATGTTGTCAATTCCACCGCTCATACAGCGCCATCAGCCCTCATCAAAGAGGAGGGACGCAGCTGCCGGGCCATGGAGGGGTTGGGGTTTGGGGTTGGCGATGCTGGTGGGGAGGGGTTGTTCAGGGCAAGATGGGAGGATGCAAGTATAGGTGGCAGAAGCGGGACCTGGTAGATATAAAGGGTTGCTGTAAAGAACATCTGAGAAGAAATAAGGAGGAGACGGGAAATGGGGCTGAGATGAAGGGAAACGTTAATTGATTGATAAATTAGTGGGACAGTGAAAGACTGTGGAGCGCCCTGCTCTATGCTGAGTGCCCTGCTCAGCATTACAGGCATTCCACCAATATATGGTAATACTGAGAACATTTTTAGTTTTTATTGACCGATGAAATAAATAATTTAAAGTTAACTAACTCACAAACCTTACAAACTTGAGTCTTCATATTCTTGGATCTGTCACTAAAAGAGGACTCCCTGGATCAAATTTCGCTTCATTACTCATCTAAAGTTACACATCAGCAACAGCGCTCACTGTTTTCAGTGTTTTATTTACATTTTGCATGAATGCCGCACTTTTTTTTTTAGGGTATAACATACACGGTTTCTCATTGGTTGATTGTTGTTCTCAATTGTTTTTTTTGTTAACTATCTTTACAATAGTTCCTATAATCCGCTAGTTCCCTCGATTCCTTTTCATACTCCCGCACCAGTTGAAGGGTGTTCCTCCCAAATTGTACGGAAATATGTCTGTGAAGGTTCTCAGTCATCCAGGTCATTGTATTGTAGTCTAAGGAGCTGTAAGGAAAAGGCGTCTGGACTTCTTTAGGTTGCTTGAAGACGTTTCACCTCTCATCCGAGAAGCTTCTTCAGTTCTAGGACTGAAGAAGCTTCTCGGATGAGAGGTGAAACGTCTTCAAGCAACCTAAAGAAGTCCAGACGCCTTTTCCTTACAGCTCCTTAGACTATCTTTACAATAGTTAGCAGATAGCAGTCCTTTATATAACACTTTACCTCTTTAAAAGCAGCTGCACTAAGTTTTTTATCTCACTCAT
>VUQR01010527.1:0-14603 GCA_015108515.1 Hemichromis elongatus | reverse complement strand
TTGGGGGGGGTTTGGTTGGGGGGGGGGGGGGGGGGGGGGGGGGGGGGGGGGGGGGGGGGGGTTCCCTGTTGTAGTAACAAAACAAAAATATTGTCATCGCAGTTTTAATTTACTACCACACATATGTTACCATGATTTGCATTGAAATTCCTGCATAAAAGCCCCCATGAAGCAAATGAAAGAGCATCATGATGTACATACTTTGCTAATGCCTTGGCAGCTTTCCTCGCTTGGACTTCTCTTCGGATAAGAATGGTTTCCAGATTGACTGGACTGGGGACGAAGCCCACCACACCATCCTCCTTCACCGGCCGGCCGATCCACCACTCATTGTTAAACTTCTGATCATTTGGAAGAAAAAACAAATAGAGTGGACATTTAAATATTGATGTTCTAATGGGGCTCACATTATTTTTATCTGATAATGCTAATGGTCCAATTTAGCAACTGTAGCTTTGCATTTTATGTCATCTGTATTTAAACATTAACCCAAATCTTAATTATCTGGTGTCAAGCTTTATCAGCTAAACCATAGCATGTTTCAATATGTGTGAAAGGAAGATGAGTGCGCCAAAAGTACGTCACTATCTGGACAATTTGGGATCTTGTGTTGCTTCTCCTCTTTGGATTTCTTTTCCATCTCTTGGGTTACATTTCATCAGTTTGTTGTCATTTTGCTTCCCATTTTAAAATCTTTCTGGTTCTGCCCTGTCAGTTAGGTCCATCTAACAACCCCTCTTTGTACTGTTTGTAATTTCGAATAATGTGTATATTTGTGTGTTTGTTTCAAACCTCTTTGATATGTAGGAAGTCCCTGGCCTCAAAAGTGACAGCCTGGCCTGGTACAGGGACATTGTCATCGTCTGCTGGCGTGTAAGAGAAGTTGCATCGTACAGCAAATGCCACAGGCTTGTACTGGGAACACAAAGAAAGAGTTACGATTACTAATAAATCCTTTTATATCTTATTATATACAATACAATGTAAATAAGGGTAAGAGAGAACCCCTGTGTAATCCACTGTACAAAAGCCAACCAATAGATACCGTTTATAAGTATTACATTTAAAAACTTGGGTCGGTAACAGTAGGTAATTAAAAAAAAAAGTAGGTAAAAGTTAACAAACAACCATAAATCAATCAAGGAAAGAGTTACTGTGATAATACTGCAAGCTGTATGATACTACCAAACAGGTCCCTGATTTCACGTTATCCTTTTCTTAACATGTAATCCTGTTTTACTGTATGTGAAGTTGCACATAATTGTCATTCCTCAGTTCAATAAGGAATAACTAACTGTTAGATCATTTCAGAATTTTGACTTCATTCAAGTGTTTTAGCATCATTAAATCACACAATTTATTATTAATTTTCTCCCTTTTCTACAATTTTTCTTAATTGAGGGGTGTAGCTAAATTACTAAATTGTGTCAAATACAACAATTTGCTCTTTTGCCAGCATTTTGTATAAATACTCAAATATGTTGCCTGATGCAAGTATGAATTAAGATTTTGACAGATGTTAGGAACAGTAAAAGCTTTTGTGTTTCCATTCATGAAGTGAAACTGTGGAACAGTTTGAATATGGAATTAAAGCAATGTCCACACATAAAACAGTTCAAAAAGAGGTTTAAAGATATGATCTCCTCGATCTATAAAGAAAGGGAAAATGTTGAAATTAAGTAAATGGCTCTATTTAAAAAAAATCATGATGTGATATTATAGTATACAGTAAAAATTATATCTGAAATCTGTTTACTATTTTTATTACGGATTATACCAGTAACAAAGCTGATAACTGATAACTTATGGCAAAGGGGTGGGATTAAATAAGTGTGTACTTCTTCCCACTCCCTTTCAACGTGTAAATGAATCAGAACGGTTTTCTCTCTTATTTTCTTTACTAAATGTACCTGTATATTGTTTACATGTTCCAAATAAATTAACAAACTAACTAAAACTAACACTAAACAAGTATTAGTTTGAATTGAAGTGCTCTATATTTTAGAAATATAGCTCAGACAGTATATGATAAAGTTAATGATGATTAAAGTCCTTTAGTCTGACTGTCATGGGACATGATAATGTTTTGTTTGATTTTTCTCCACCAAAGGGATATGTTTAATTCATGCTTAGGAAAAATAACCTACTGCAGCTTTTTCTTTGCTGCACTGTAACTACTGTATGCTTCCTCCTGACTGAATGCCTGACGGTGTTGTAATCCTATCAGAATCAAATGTCAGTGACTTGTCAGTCAAGCTGCTAATTACTCCACTTTGGAAGGATGAGGCTATGGGAGAGGCTGCAGGGTCAGCAGGGGCCAGGCCGAGTGTCTTTGCCACCTTAATTACAAAGCAACAGTGGGAGCACATTAAATCTGTGGGGGAGGATTTAATTTAATATACAATACATCAGCAGGGTCTGTTTAAAGGGCAAAAAGAGAGGAAATCTGCTTTCAACCGAGGCTTAAAACATCACATCTCTAAAGACCTTAATTGTTATTATGCCCCAAAAGGTAAACCCATATCACACCCTTTGTTTGTATGTAACCCAGATTTAAAAATAACAACCATATGGCATTATTCATAGTATAATACCAGCAGGTTTAATTGATTTACCTCAGCGGTAAAAATACCTGCATACATGCATTTTACTAAGATTTTGCAGTTAATATTAAATGCAATATGTAGATAATATTGCTTTTAATATTAACTGCAAAATCTTAGTAAAATACATGTATGCGGGTATTTTTACAGACACACCACAATACTTAATGAAGACAAAACATAGCATTTCATTCATAAACAATTTATATATACTGTTTTAGCATTATTTGCTTTTGTTTTCTTTATTAGCAGAACTTATGGCATCTTAATGCCAAATTACACAAGCACAGTCAAATTAATCATTTTAATTTTCTATTAGTTTTTCTTATTATTAAATTAATAAAATTATGCTCTTTTATTACATTATCTTTTTCATACTTATATTGTGACTTATGGGTCATATCAAAACCTGCAATCTTGCTGATGGCTTTGGAGAAACAGTGATGACAAGAAAGAGGACTGCATCTGTAAAACCCAGTAAATGTAAATTACATGTTCATTTAAGTTCATCTGGTACTTTTCTAAATTTTGCTGTGAAAAAAATTGTCATGACATCATAACCATATGATGAGGAACCAGAGAAAAGACCATAATTTTTTTCACAGATTATAGAAATACAAACTGTATAAAGGGTAACCTGGAACTGCATCTGAACAGATTTCAGATGCAGTTGTGTCGATAGTTTGAAAGTATTCAAGGACACACTGTAGAAAAATATTGTTCCGACAGCAAAGTAATTTATCACATATCAAATTTTACAAGTTGGACAATTTAAATGTTTTTGCATTACAATATAGTTTGTGTCAGTGAAAATTTGTTATTTTACTATCTTGCTAGAAAGCATATGGCTAAAGATGAAAGTATTATAATTTATTTGAAACAATAATCAATATCCTTGGTCATCATCGTTCTCCTGGCAGTGAGCACATAAAGGAACTACAAGGATGAAGACGAAGCGATGACTCGTTTTAGCAGAAGAATATTGCTTCGCTAATCCAATGTCCTGATGTGTGTGTTTCATGTCTGTGATGTAATCATGTCCTTGAGAGCAGCCTCTCTCAAAAATGAGTTTGTAAGAGCCACAGCGGGTCAGGTCACGTGATAAATGATGCAACAGAGCAAGAGTACCTTGGCTTTCTCCAGCTGCACCTGGGCGTTTCTTTCCTCAACGACATCTGTGTCCTTATGCTCTCCCTGCAGGAGATAGAAAGGAAGAGCAATTAGTTTGATCAATTCATTGTAAATAAGACAAGAGATGAATGCTCTGGAAAAAGTTGTGATTTGAACATCACAAGCGCACTGAGCCTCATTTTTTCTGCTGCAATCTTTTCAAGGGTGGTTACATTGTGGGTGACATATGAGACATTTAAAAATTATTTAAATCAATGAAACATGGGCTGGGTTACAGTCCCAGAAAACTGGACCTTAGAAAAATAGAAAGGAAACCCCACCAATCAGACTTGAGCAAACATGTTGCAGCAGTGGTAAGGAAAAAATTCATATTTTAAAATTCTATGCAGTAATGCAACTCATTAGCACCGTTAGTTATGCGTACTCTTTCTGATTAACAAACAAAATCATTTACATGTCACAGACTCCCAGCTAGACTTTGTTTTTAAAGTTTCTCTGTCCTAGCCAAAACTACTTAAGTAATGTAGGGTGTCCCAAAAAAACAAAAACAAAAAAAAAACAAAAACCAGAGCAAAGAAGAATTGTTAAATAGCAGCATTTTAACAAGAGAAAAAACTAAAAATATGGCATAAGCAAAAGAAAACTGAAGAAAATATTGCCACACAATAAGCTGTCCCCTCCTATACACAGGCCCTCTCACTTGCATAGACTCTACCAGTTACACAGGTAAATAAGGGGTGATCAGTTTACATATTACATGTTATAAATTATTTTTACAGAATTTCAGTGATTACAGAAAAATATTCTCTTATTCTGCTTTACTTGTCCTGTGTCTCAGTTGCTCTCAGGTCAGTCCTATCGATGCAAACATGTCTTTATTAATAATGACTAACAGCTGATTCCCAGGAAACACAGTCGCAAAAGAGAAACTGATCATGTGATCAATAATTACAATGACATTTCAATATCAATGTCAGTTTCTTCATTTTTTTTCCAATAATGCTAGCCCCCAAAATTCAGACTGATTAAACACTTTATCAATTAGCTTTCAAGAAATTTTGGATGTAATTCTGCAAAAGTGTCGCAGCAAACTCCCCCAGGGACACCCAGGTTTATGCACCATGTGTCCCAAAGATTAGATTGTCCTCTCAAAGACATGGTAATTAATGCCCTCGGTGTCATAGCCAGGAGGTGGCACAGCCCATCGCGTCAATCTGGCACTCATGATACGCACTCGCACCCCAGAGTCGCAAATCAGGTCTGTTGTTGAAGAGAATCTGCTCAGTCTGATGCATTTAAATCATGCGCCCTTGGTGAGTCAAAGTCAATATTCTCAAATCTAATCTGAAATTGTTGGTGCACAAAGTAATTTTTGTAAAAGGTCCCTACCAGTGATATAAGACATTAAAATTAGTTTGCAAATGTTTGCTCTGCTTCATTTGGATGCCCTTTAACTCGTTAGCACATTGAAAATCACACACGGCTAAATGGCCAAGTAATAAATAAACTCAATGTGTTTTGCTGCAATCTCCTCCAGGCAACAAACAAACGCATGATTAATGTTTGCATGGTTATATTTGTGTAACTCAAATCTCTGGGTTCAGGGTTACAGAAAGAGTCTACTGAGAAATCAAATGTATGTATATTATGGTAATCCACACCACAGGCTTTCCCCAGTCCCAGCTAAAGTGTCTTTTCTGCAGAAAGCTGGAAATACAACTCCTCGTCTTCCACAGAGAAATGGAGAGTTACTTTTGTTTGCACACTGCCCACCCTGAGCAATGCTCCCCACAGTGTTTCCACTTTATCACAAGTAGAGGGAACAATTAGATTCTCCAGCAAACATTGCAGTCAGCCACAGTATTTGCCTCTTCAAAAAATTTAACAATATGTCACCATATTTTAAACATTTAACATGAAGACACTCGTTTATGGCTGTTATATAATTGTATATAATTGAGTTATTTATATATTTAGTGAAAATGAATATAAGTCCAGACTGTGCTCACTGTGCAAACCCAAAGAATCTTTTTTCCTGGCTCACCTTTACTCTACCACCTGCTCCTCATCTCCATGTTATTCCAAATGAGTGCACACTGACACAACTGAGACACTTGTGATGATGGATTATGCAGCATGTCATTACAATAGGCCAATTTTTACTTCTGACCTATCTTCAACTCCAAAATGGCTTAGCTTTAAAATGAAAATGAAAGAGAATAGCAGGAACTTCACAGAGGAAGGAAAGCATGAGGCACGAAGAAAGCGACTGAGAGAAAAGTGCTTTATGGTGAAAGAAGAAAACTAAATGTAAACAAAAAATGTTTTTCGAGAGACCACAACAAAAGCACAAGTGGTGGCACAAGTTTGCACAAAGACACTTATGCGCAAGGAAAAAATCGTTTCTATTTTTAGGCAAATAAAAACTAACAGGGGTCTAATGAGTATGTGAGTCCACTTGAGTTTGGATATACATTCTTCCTTTCTTGTTTCCTTTTTATCTGAGATGTTTTAAAATTTCTGCTGAAATTTGTATATCTCAATTTGTAATTAGAGGCTATTCTGTTGCCAGTAATTTTCAGAATACAATATTGGATTTTCTTCTGCCATTTTCCCTCCACCTTTTAGAACTTTATCAATTATTTGTATTGTGTGCGGAACTGACAACACTTTCTAAAAATGTACAAAATCCTTTGTGAATTTACATTCATTTTTAAACTGGAAACGTTTCTTCCAGTCCACAAAAAAGGCTGCAGCTGTGTAGTATGGAAATGACATAAATTTCTTTATTTATAAATAAATATTAAAAAAAAAAAAGAATCTACATTGCCCATTGGTGTGAATGTGAGTGCAGTGGTTGTCTGTCTCTCTGTGTTAGTCTTGCAACATGCGACCTGTCCAAGGGGAAGATTCAAGCCCCCTTGTGACCCTGATAGAGATATACAGAAGAGGATGGATGGAATGAAAATAGAAAGAATAGCCCTCCATACCAAACATTCTCATTAACCAACTGTATCAAATGTTAGCACACTAGCACGTGTTCACGAGCATGTTTTTCCTGAGTACAGACCAACTCCTGCATAAAGAGTCTTGTGTTAAGTTACCCCAAACAAAACATTGCACCTGCGCTCCAGATTTTACCCAAAGCCTTCAAACAAACATACTAATATAACCGAACTTAACCGGCAATCTACCGTCTTTAAAAAAAATGGAGACAATTGCGTTTAGTTTTTTTGTTAATGGGGAAAAAAATAACTAATACCTGAGAAACAAAAAAACAATTTCAACAAAGAATCACAAGAATGTATCAAAGTGTTAGATTGCTGGTAATTACACATTACAGTTAAGAAAAGCTGGCAGATGCAGTGGAGACAATGTCAAAACAGAAAATTCAAAACGATGAGGAGAAAATCAGAGAGAAAGAGGAAGTAAATCTCCCTGGGGCACAATTATGCCCAGGCAAGGATTTTTGTTTACCCGTGCCTGGCAAAGACATCTGTTCGCACAGCACCCAGCTCTCCTGTGAGCCAATGTCACCCAGCCAATAGTACAAAACGCCCCCGCTGAATTATTAAGCAATGCTGAACTACTGCTGGTGACTTCACAAGAATGAGTTGCGCTCTCCAGGAGAAAGGAAGCAAAAACCAAGAAAATATTTATTTTTTAGGGGGTTTATAATTTATACTGCCAGTTAAATAACTTTTTACTTCACAGTTCTGATTTACATATTTATTTTAAAGTTTTACATAAGTGGACTTGTCTGTGGTCTGGCATAATAGTTACAGTGTATGATTCTAGGCTCTGCTGTAGATGAAGACTGCACCTGGTTTACGTTATTTACTGTGTTGCTGTATTGAAGGCATCTACATAACTGTACCCGCTCGAACTGAGACTTTTTCCCATTGTCTCTCATAATTCTTGGATTATTCTCTCAGATTTCCGAGCCTGAGCATAATCTGGGCCCAGCTTCTGAAATGTGAAGATTTGATCCTTTTCTTTGAGGTAAATTGCATTTAACTAATTGTTGAAGAAAATGTTTTGTTTCATTGTGTCACTGTAATTTTAAAGATGTGACTGATTCAGAAAATAAATCTTCATGTTAATAGATGATCATTAGTTTATTAGTTGTTACTGCCCTTTCTCTTCTGATATTAAATTGCAAAAACTGAGTTACAAGAAACTGGATCTTTGTTGACCAATAATACCCAGACTTTCTCACCTGTATAGTATTTTCTGAACATTTCTCTTATATAGGTACTCCAAGTTGATTTTTCATTCCACTCTTTCAAAGTCTTTACCCTTAACTGATCCCCTCATCATTTTATTAAACCCCCTTCTTTCTTCTCCTTATTCTTTCTCTCTCTCCCTGTTGGAGAACCATTTTAGACCATTACTGTGATTACGTGGCTTACAGGGTGGGCAAAGGAAGGTAGAGGGCAAGGATGATGTTTAAAAAAAAGAGAGTAGAGCCACGCTCTCTTGTGTGCTACCTGAAGGTGACTCCAATCCTGCTGAAAAGTGTTTACACAGCTCTTTCAACACACGCCAAGAGAGTGCATTAGGAAAGGAGCATCTGATTGGGGAGATGGACTCCATCCCCAAACTGAAATAATCAGAACCATCAAGTCACCAGGAGCCAGCTGGCTGCCCTGGAGGATTGTGATTCCCCAGAGGACAAACTAAACTCTGAACCAGTTTTTAAAGGGATCCTGTTATACATGCAGCTCGCATCAACATCAGATATTTATATTTACCGGGTATTTTAAGCAGTACCTGACAAAATGTGCAAAATTATTAGATCACTAATAACCAAAGAAACCAAAGAAAAGAGAAAATTGTGGCTCTGTTCCAAGTTAACCTAACTAAACTAAACAAATATCTTGATGCATGTTTAATCATCTAGCCAAGGAAATCCCAGAAAGTTTATTATGTTCATCTGGATGTAAAATTTAAGGGGGGAACATTTCATCATTCATTCAAGTGGATAAATGTCTTTCTCAGATGATTCCAGGTTGCGTTCCTCTCACTAAAACACTACATCCAGATGAACAGAATCAACTTTTCAACTTTGAGTGCAGGGAGTGTGAACAGAGAACACCACTGACTGACACTGACTGAACAGGAGAATAGTGTAGGATCTAGGAGGGACCAGGTCGTTGCATGGTCATCCACCCATGTAGTGAAACACTTGGATACGTGTGGTGGAGCACAAATGATCATTTCCTTTTCGAATTTTGGAGACTTCTTATGACCTTTCCCTCCTTCTTTTCCTTTCTGTTTCATTTAGTTGTCTTCTGCTTAACACTATTTGGAAAGCTTTTACTGCACTTACAGTAACATAAGTTGCTGACAGCTGGACAAACTTTTTCTTTGCTACACTTGTCTTTCATCTGCTCCATGTCGGCAAAACAGAAGCACAAGTGGTGAAAAAGAGAGTAGATAAAAGGAGAGGAGGTGACACAATGGCCAAAATGGCTACAAGATATACGGTGGGAAAACTGATAATGTGAGATAAGGAATAGTCAAGTGAATGTGCAATCCAAATTTCCTTCAAGGTGCAGCATGATATATGGTGACCCAACGATGAAAGTGTTAATGCATCATGATGTGTGAGTTCAGAATATTTCAGAATATAATCAGTGACATCTATATGCACAACCAGTCACGTAGGTCTCTGCACATTAATTGTGGGTAGACTCACATGGGGAGTTTACTTTAAATTACTACTCTATGATCTTTGGCCATACCTCCCACCGTTATTCAAAAAGAAAAAGAAAAAAGGAAATACTACTGTGAATGCTGAATCACAAAATACTCCTCGCAGGGTTAAAAACTAGAAAGGAAAATCCATCCACTTAAGTTTCTTTTGGTGTCTCCTCTTGAATATATTATTTACTGTACTGAGCGTGTATTCTCCAGAGATACTTATACAGTAATTCCCACTTCATATTAACTCAACATACAGAAAGATATTTCCATGGCAACCATTGTGCAAAATATGAAACGTGAGCATGAATGACTTCCACTGATCTGCTGTTAGATCATGTATACCACAGTCCTCAGAAAAATATACATAAGAACAACAACAACCCATACCTGACACCTTAACTTCAAATCCATCACATCCTTATAGACTGACTAAAGATATTAAGTGAGCACTAAACAAAACTCAATGGGAGATCCATCAAGGAGCTAGTTAAACCATCATAAAATTTTCATTATATTTATGTTGGCTTTGAAGTGCTGATGGCACATCATTACTGTACTTCCACCCTCAGATGACACAGCAGAAAACTATTACACCTGTGCACTCATCTATAAACAGTATTTTAAATAAACGTCAGCATGAAAGAAAGGAAGCAGAAGTGAGTTGAACTAAACATGCTTTTTGGATGTAAACAACTTTTTTATAGTTATTTTAACTGCTGAGAGGCTGAAAGAAGTGTCACCTTTTTAATATGTTCGCAGAGTAGGAACAAATTTGAATTCTACCATTTAGAAGGTGGCTTTTGGCTTCTTTTAGCGCAAATATATGGTGTTTGGTCCAGAAATGAATATGTTGATTGGACAAACATGAGTGCAATAACACTATTAAAATGCTAGCTTCCTAAACAGCAGGAAAGGACACATCTCAAATGGATTATATGCGTTTATGTGATGGAGTACCCATTGTCAGCTCTAACTCTATTTCAGCAGATAAGCACTTCACAGGACAAAACCCAGAGAAGTAAAACATAGGGGTTTATTTAGGAAGGTAAGTATGTAGTTAATCCCATAGTGACTCGTTCAAATCATTCATATCCATTTGGGGAAACTTAATTCGCCTAATGTCTGGTTGCTTGAGTATTGGGGGTGGTGTAGGGTGGGGTGGGTTACATTAATTATGTGGTGTATTTCTGCTACTACTCTCCTGTACCATCTTATGCCTGGCTGGATACTCCACAGGTACTGCTGTTATCTCATTCATCACAAAAAGACATCTAAGGCTAGGAGTTTCCACTTCAATGAACAACACCAAGCTGAACAAATCTGTGGTCCTTCATCCCTGTGGCAGTTAACTACTATAATAAGAGCCTTAAGTTTGAGAAGAGAGCTCAAACGCTTGGCAGTTTATTACAGGACTGTGACCCCAGCATTGTTCACTGACATACTACACAATGCAAATGAAAATTATTACAGCAGTTTTGAAAAAAATGACAGCATGCCCAATGACAACAGAGTTTTAAAGCCACCCTGTGTATCTCATATGTAATGGTGACTTAGACTCCACTGCAAAATAATGGCAGGAGAAAGGCATCAGTGCAAAGCCTGCATAAAAGCCCCCAAGGACAATACAGAGAAGAGATTCAGCACGCTCCCAACTCCCAGTTCCCTGAAACTGCATACTGCAGACCATCTTGAGCTGGGCAAAAATCAGCTGTGATAGCGTTGAGTCTTCAGACCACACTGGCTGTAATATTTGGGTACTCGCAAAACTTCGAGCATGTTTTTTGCAAAATTGTGATGCTGTTGTCTTAGTAAAATCATACAGAAAACAATATATGGATGAGTCACAAATAAACAAAAAACAAAACAGTTTAACCCGCCTTTGAACTGTTGCCTTTGGTTAAATGATGGCTTTGAAATATTTGCCCATATTTCAGGTTTCCAGAGATACTGACCAAAGTGTAACTATTCAAAGAAACTGCAGGCAGAGTTTTCCTTCCATACTACACTATAGTGTGGGCTTACATTAAGCAATAAGCTGTTGCTACCATATGCAGCCATAAGACCTTCAGTGCGATTTGGCATTGGCTCTTCAAGTCTGTAGAATTCTGCCGGAGAGAGAAACACAATTCTTCCTAAAGCTATTCCCTCAGGAAATTTGGTGTTTTAATGTTGGTAGTGCAGACATGTCAGTCCAAAATCTTACACAGATTTTTAACTGGGTAGAGATTTGATGACCGTGATGGCATTAATACAATTTATTGTATTCCTACTCAACAAACTCCTCAGTGCAGTGGTTTACACATTTTTACACGAGGGGAGATCAAATCCTTTGCTTCAGGAAAGGAAAAATCTGCCCAATTATAAATGTGGGAGCTTCCTGGTTTGTGACACCTTGTAAACAAGAGACAGGCTTAAAGTTGCTTCTCCTTTATACAATACAATCAGTGTGCTATGGATGACATCATCCAGGAAGAGACTATCGCAGATCAGACAGGATGAAAGTGACTTCAGCTTACTTCAGTTCAGTATTTTGGTATTTATATAGTACCAATTCACAATAACAGTCGTCTCAAAGTACTAACAGCGATCCTTACATCTATAGAGACAAATGGATTAGAAGAAGGAATTGTTTCAACATTCAGCACCATCAGATACCCCAAAGAAGGCAACGGTTCTGTTTCTTATTTTGATTCGTCACAAAACACCTGAAAAAATACATTAAACCGTTATTGTGAAGGTTCCCACTACAAAAGATGTTGCACACGCGCAACTGCTGACACACACAGACAAACATATGGCCATCCCACTTCTAGTACCCTTTACTCATTACTCAAGGTTTGGACCTGCACTCATCTTCACATTTGGCCTTCATTTTGGCCTCAACTATAAAAGATCCACAGCTTTATAGCTGCAGTGCGGTTAATTTGACAAAATCTGTCAGAGGCATATAAATACCTGACTCACATGCTCTGAACTGCCTATGTAGACGCTGTTGCTGCAGAAGATATCTCAAGGACCATATTTTTCCTTGACAATAGCGGCCTTACTGTTGCAGCACTTGGATATATCTTTCTACTGCAGCAGTTTAAAGTAGATGTGCTGGTTTTGGCTGAGAAAGCATGAGTGTAGAGTCTGTTGGTGAGTTTGTCGTTTTTATCGTGTATGAATCAATCTTTTTTTTCATGAACAAGATCAAAGATGTAATATCTTTACTCATATCAAACTTTTGATCTGCGCATACATGCTGAGATGGTTATTAAAAGCTCGTTCCTAAATAGAGAGTCACACATAAAAAAGGACACAAACACTGGCCGCTTCCCTTCATTACAGTTTATTGTTATCTGCGGAGCAGGTCAGTGATCTAATTGTGACTAATTTCCTGTCGGCCCACCAATGAGGCGCTGGCACCAAGCCCAGGTATGGAGAAACATTTGTCAATTTTTGCCAATAAATATTTCCTCATATTTTTTTCTGTAGGTGAGGAATAATGAAACTCAGCTCTATTACACCAATCTTCTTCTGCTGTTCATTTTTTTTTACTTTGACATGCTATTCTGTATATTGCAATGATTTCTTTGCTACTGTATCTCTTGGTCATTAACAGCCTGTTCATTTGCATGCAGTGAGTGTTCTGATCCTGTTTTCTCCAAGCCCTGTCTAATCAGCTGCTTTGCATCATCTGTCTGAAGGAGACTGGCTCCATGCCCTCTCCCTGATGCTACCATAGAGCAGATATGGCCGGGCTGGCACAGCTATCTTTACCTTGGCACGAATCTCCGTCTGTGGAGTTTAAGGCTGCATCACATCTCTTTAGATCTCAAATTATAGATCAAAAGAGGCAGTAAATCAGTACCGCGGTAAATGTATTTTATAGCATATATAGTTTGTTAATGTGGGCTTTATCATTATTATGGTTGTTGATATTGCCAGTAAAAATAAAAGGTAAAAAAGGGTTGCTGTTGCTGCAGTGGAAAATGTAAAAACTGTAGCAATTAGATTTTTAGTAACTTAATGGCTTATGGAACTCAAACAGAAGTAGGTCAAATGTTGGGAAATACGTGATCACATTTTTAAGGGCCCATAATGACAGCTTTGCTTTCTTTAGAGAAAAAACGAATAACAACCAACAAAATTCCAGCCTGTAGGGAGCTGAAATGTCCTAACCACCTGGACAACGGGTCATCCATACTTTGAATACTAATGCTAAATTAGCTGTATCTAAGTTAACAAGGTTTTGAAAGAGTGTGTTTAATTAAAATGTTACAAGAGTAATGATTTTTACATAGTGTAGACCAGTCCCCATCCTTAGCACACAAAAGGATACAGAAAGAACATTTGTTTGAAAGAGAGGGTGGTGCAGAGGTGTGGGGGTTAGCCTCACAGTGAGAAGGTCCTGGGTCTGAATCCAGTCTAGGGCCTTTCTGTGTGGAGCTGGCATGCTCTGCCTGTCTCCACGCTGTTCAAAGGAAATTTGGCTGCAGACGTGGGTGTGAGGGTGAATGGTTATCTGTCTCTTTATTTTCACCCTCTGACAGACTGGCGACCTGTCCAGGGTGTGCCCTGCCTATTGCCCTATAAGAGCTGGGATAGCCTCCAGCCCCTGAATTGGAGAAATGGAGGGAGATGGATGGATGGCTGTTAGATAAAGCTCTTCACCACCGTCATCTAAATTTCAGAAACTTTTAGAGACACACTGAAGTTTCTGGCAACACATGATGGAAAAAAAAAACTTTTTTAATGCAAACCTACAACTTAAACATAAATACCCTAAATTCTGTTAGGACATTATTTCTAGAAATTGTACCTGCTACTAATCTCTGTCTCTCTTCCACAGCATGTCTTTATCCTGTTCTTTTCTTCTCTCACCCCAACCGGTCGCAGCAGATGGCCGCCCCTCCCTGAGCCTGGTTCTGCCGGAGGTTTCTTCCTGTTAAAAGGGAGTTTTTCCTTCCCATCGTTGCCAAAGTGCTTGCTCATAGGGGGTCATATGATTGTTGGGTTTTCTCTGTATGTACTATTGTACAATATAAAGCACCTTGAGGCGACTGTTGTTGTGATCTGGCACTATATAAATAAAATTGAATTGAATAGAAATCAGAAGAATAGAAGCATATTTTTAATTTCCAAGAGAATCTGTTGAAAGACTGGGTAGAATAGAAT
>VUQR01010526.1:0-10148 GCA_015108515.1 Hemichromis elongatus | reverse complement strand
TTTAAGCAGCTTTCCAACAATTTGTTGAACAATATGAATTCTATTCTGCACCAAGCACCACATATGAGAATATGACAGCATTAAATATAGAGAGGAGTGGCTGCATGTTTCACCCCCATTTGCTAGTGATTGTGTATAATCTGCTTATGAAAAAAAGGTCCCCAAGGGAGACGCAAGAGAGACTTCCCAGAAGCAATAACTCACATCAGTGTTGCCATCGGAGTCACTGGGGAAAAATGTGCAATAAAACAGCGAAAGGTTGGAAGGCTCAACAATAACAACAATAACAAAAACAGCATACGAGAATAAGACTTTCATGGAAAGTCTGTTTTCGAAGAGCGCACCAATTGTTGTGCAGTTAGAGGGCATGTATATCTCTGAGCTTTAACGGGGATATTTGGGGAAATGTGGGCAATTTGGAAAAATCGACAAAGCATTCTCAGGAGCACAAATTATTTACTCCGCGGCTGTTTTTCCACTGGTGCTGCAGATGTCGTGAATTTTAAAATCTCAATCATATTTGTGACGTAAAACAGTAAAGCTCCATAACAACATCCACAGACATTTGACTTCAACTTCCAGGGGATTAAAAGACAACACGGCCTGATTTTTTTGTGCTCATATTCCCTCTTGGGAAACCAGACAAAAGTGTGACAAAAGTCTACACAAGCACGTCGAGGCAAACAGGACGTCTGTGCAACACCTTCGCTTTAATTCCCCCTGAGTCAGGTTTTATCTACAGTCCCTAGAGGAGAGTAAAGACTCAAACTGAAAGCTGGAAAATAATGAAAATTTTCAGCACATTATGAATGTGAGGAAGCTTTGCTCGATCCATCTTTATAGAGATGGATTTAATGAATTCTTCGGTATCTTCATTATTAGTGCAGCCCATTGCGGCATTTAATACTTCTCCAAAGGATTTAAATGAATGGATTTATTTTTGTGGAAATGCTACGACCAGGATTACTACAGCTTGGATGTTACGCTGGTGTTTTTACATTATACATGAAACTGTTGTAAGATAAAATGATCGAACCTCCAGTGTGAGCTTGTAGAAACTGTTAAAAAGCCAGAAACAGAGAAGTCAGTTGTTGCAGCTGCTCTAGTTAAGGTAGTAACTGGTTTTTCCCCCCCTACGTGCTATAAAAAGTCTGGTTTCTGTGAACTCTAACTGTGCTCTCTTTTAAAACAAGTTCCACTGAGTATTCATGAGGGGCCAGTGCAGATCTCTGCTGTGTGGGCGCTTCATCTCTATATACTCTTACCATCACCATCAGGCCATGAGCAGCCATACAAATTTAAAATGTAATCATCACCTAAAGCAATCTAGCATGCTAGCAGCAGCTGGAGCATGTTGATCGACTGCAATGATCCCTGGAGTACTGAGGTTATGGCGCTGAAAATCTGATTGTCAGGGCCAGCGCGATGATGATGATGACGATGGTGGTTGTAATGCTGCTGAGTATGCGGACAATGAAGGATGCTGATTGGCAGCTGTTTGCCTTCTGCAATGTGCAGGCATGCTCAGTCGCCTAGTTATTACTTGCCATAGGGCGTGCCATGTCTGATTCTCTGTGGCCCACGTCTGCACTATATTTCTCCCTTTTATGTTGTCTCTAATCCGCTGCAGATCTGAATCCCGCTTCTGATTTATGAGTGAAAGCTGCTCCCCACGGTGCTGCAGGAGGGGGACTTTGACAAGAGAATCATACTGGCTTTTTGTCCTTTCCATAATTAGAGAGTACATCCAATTCACCCCGTTCATTACCCTTGGGCCCGGTGACAAATGATGAGCAGGCGTGTTTTAATGCAGGCACACTGCCCCATTTGGGGCGAATGAGCAACACTGCATACGAGAGCGGGAGAGATGGGAGATGCATTTAAAAGGAACTTATCATATCACACTAAAAAGTGGGGATTCTTATTTTTATCCAACATCCCTCTGAGAAAATAGCTGCGTGTTTGACCAGGAGAATAAACACACAGGGAGGATTTAAAGGACTACATGAATCACTTTGAATGTTCTTGCACATTTGCTATAAATAACATGCATTCTGTTGTAACTTTAAAAGACTCTCCTCGCTACTTCAGATCAGTACCTTCAAAAATGCTGTGAAGGGGATTCAGCTGGTCTTGGATGATGTGACTTGGAAACTGCCGAACTGCATTATGCTGTTGGTGGGTGTTTTTGTTTTCAATACATTTTTTCCACACCTTTTTTATTCCATCCATCCAGCCTCTTCCACTTTATCCAGGGCCAGGTCGCAGGGGCAGCAGCTCTCTCTTCACCACGATGGTCCGGTGCAGCGTCCGCATCACTGCAGCTGCAGCACCAATCCATCTGTCGATCTCCGGCTCCCTTCTCCCATTACTTGTGAACAAGATCCTGAGATACTTAAACTCCTCTGCTTGGGGCAGGAATTCGTCCACAACCCGGAGTGGGCACTCCACCCTTTTCTAGCTGAAAACCATGGCCTCAGATTTGGAGGTGCTGATCCTCATTCCCGCTGCTTCACACTCGGTTGCAAACTGTTCCAGTGCTAGCTGGAGGCCATCACCCGATGAAGCCAACAGAACCACATCATCCACAAAAAGCAGAGATAAGATTCTGAGGCCAACTAAGTGAAGGCCCTCCGTTGGCTGCACCTAGAAATCCTGTCCATAAAAGTTATGGACAGAATCGGTGACAAAGCCCTGGCAGAGCCCATCACCCACCGGGAACGAGTCCAACTAATTGCCAGCAATGCGAACCAAGCTCTTGCAATGGTCGAATAGGGATTGAATGCCCGTAGCAATGGGCCAGACACCCCATACTCCCGCAGCACCTCCCACAGGACACCCCGAGGGACACGGTCGAATGCCTTCTCCAAGTCCACAAAACACATGTAGACTGGTTGGGCAAACTCCCATGCGCCCTCAAGTGTTGTTGAGAGGATGAAGAGCTGATCCAGTGTTCCACGGCCAGGACGAAAACCGCATTGTTCCTCCTGTATTCAAGGTTTGACTAATGGACGGACTCTCCTTTCTAGCACCCTGGCATAGACTTTCCCAGGGAGGCTGAGGAGTGTGATTCCCCTGTAGTTTGAACACACCCTCCGGTCCCCCTTCTTAAAGATGGGAACCAATACCCCAGTGGCTGACACGTTGCAGAGGCGTGTCAGCCAGGACGGCTCTACAACATTCAGAGCCTTCAGGAACTCGGGGCCGACATCATCCACACCAGGGGCTCTGCCAACTGCCTCAGTGACCTCACCCCCGGAAATTGGTGGGTCATCCCCCTCATCCCCAGACTCTGCTCCCTCCTCGGAAGAAGAACTTATCTGAATGGTGAAAACTTTGTTTTTGCCTCATACACTAGTTTTGTATGTTTACACATGTTTCAGTAAATCGCTGCACCTATATCCAATTTTCCTCACAAATATTTAAAAAATGATTGTTGGTTCAAGACTTGTCCCCCGTACTGTAAGGGTGGATTCTAATACTGTAGGTCCCATGTGTGTAGAAGAGCCCAGTGCAGCTTCCCTCAGCATTAAATTGCATTTCTTGCAGCTCATTTTTAAATTTTTCCAATTGCACCATTTTAATTCCATGTCACTGCTCTTGGTCGCATATTCCAGGTGGCCAAATGAAAACCAATAATATGAATCTAAACTTGAATTAAACCCCATTATAATTACGCATGTTACCTCCTCAGCTCTGTCTTTCACATACACAATAATCAGTATCACTGCTGGTGACACTCAATTACCTGCTGATAACAGCAAAACTAAAATTATTTTATTTAGTCCATTAAACTCTACAATGCTTCGCTCTAAAACACTTGGTGCTTTATCCACATGTGTCCAAACTGTAGAAATCCTTCTGTTTTAATGGTTTTTACTGAAGTTGGCAATGTTGTGAAGAGAAGCTTTGTAAATCATTGCTAAATTAAAGCCAGTTTCAAAGCCCTCAATGGATCAGCTGCACACTATATCGCATTAAAAGATTTTAACTTCATATTTTGCCTCCAGGTCACAGAGGTCACCCTGCCAAAGACTTCTCTCAGTGGCCCCCCTTCTTGCCTTAAAGCTAAAGGCAAACTGGCTCTGCTGTTATTGCCCCCAGGCTCTGGAGTAGTCTGCCATCCAATGTAAAAACCCGACAACTGACAAGTTTTAAAGTTGACATATCCTTTTTTTCCACTTGCTTTTTGTCAAGTCTGATGTGTCTTGTGATTTTCAATGTGAGCATTTTTTAAAGCTTTTTCCACCCAACTTTTCTTTAATATTGTTAATTTATGTATTCTTTTATATTTGACTCCCTTTTCGGGTTTATCCAAATATTTCTACCTTACTCAGTTACTCACATTTTTAATTTCTATTTTCTTTGTTTTATTTACAGTTTTATTATGTTGTCATATGAGTTTTATGTTTTGAAATAAGGTTTTCATCAACCCAAGTGTATGTCCTGTTTTTTATA
Organism: Hemichromis elongatus; assembly: GCA_015108515.1. Taxonomy (NCBI): domain Eukaryota; kingdom Metazoa; phylum Chordata; class Actinopteri; order Cichliformes; family Cichlidae; genus Hemichromis; species Hemichromis elongatus. Next base: position 5,690 of record VUQR01010526.1, on the reverse strand, counting down.
ATGTGCTATAGACTGTAAATAAATGGACTTGACTTATTACACAACACACAATGTCCTTGTACGTCTGCACTTACACCCAAAAAAGTGTACAGTGAGAACGGAGGTTTGGAGGGAACATATTTACTAATTATGCAATCCAGGCTTTAGATTTGGGTTTACTAATTATGTTTAGGGTTATATGTAAAATTGCTTTTCATACTGTGGCACAATATTAACAACATCCCTCAAAAATTGTTACCAGTCATGTAAAGTGTACCTTATGTCATAACCAATGTGCAGGCTGGACATGAGCAGTGAGTTTATTTGCGGTGAACTATTTACAAGATCTTGAGGCAAGGCCAATCCAGTTAGTCGAGGTGTGAGCTCAGTTGCTAACAGGCCCAGGTCAGACATCTCCTCCACAGATTCTCTCTCAGATAACGCTCTCTCAGGGAAAACACCAGGACTCTGCACAGAAGAGAAAACGGGTAATTTGCAGGCATGGTGCGAAACAGGATCCGACCAACTATGTGAGGAGCCAGTTTCACTAACATTGTTGGTTCAACGCTCAGGTGACGACTGCGAGATCGTTCCCATCTTAAATAGCGGAAAGATAATCAACTGATGATAAACAGGTTAGCTCATTAACCCCAAGTGTGCAGGAACAAAAGGCAGGAAGCCAGAAGAAGGCAGCACATACAAGAAAGGAGTTAGGTGCACACACACTAATGCACACTGACATAGACAGAGAGAGAGAGAGAGAGAGCGCCAAAGGAGTAGAGATGGATAGAAGGCTGTGAAGCACAGAGGGACCAGACGACAAAGACACCATATGGTATTCAGAACCAGTAAGTTTTCAAGTTTTGATATCTAAACCTAAAAAATAAGCTTGAGTTAAATTTAGTTAAATTTAATTTTGGTTTAATAATGTAATAATTCCTAATGAGTCACTTGCAAAGTGTCCTACAATCTGTCTACACGATGGCCTCTGATATTGGTTGTAACTGCTCTTCCACCAGCTATCTTGATCGATGGTGTTGGACATCTCCCAGCTGCTGATTGAATCAGTATGACTCTTATCAATTCCAAGATATTGCCCAGGTCACTCTTAAAAAGATTTTTTATCTCAGTTAGACTTATAACTGGATTAATAAGAGACATAAATAAATAAATAGATACAAATCACATTATTTTCATAAATTAGTAAATTCCTCTTCAGATACTGAACAGTATTAGTACTTGTACTTGATTAACTAACAAGTCGAAAGCAAACGGAAGCCACTAAAGAATCAATTAACCAACTTATTGGCTTAGTTCTTATCAGAACACGTGTTATTCTTCTTTTTTCTCTTATGTTTATTCCTTTTCCTTGTCAAACCCTCCCTACACCCATTCAGTGCAGCTCAACCAACTACCAGGAGTTCAGTCAGATTTTGCTGACAACTACTCGCCTCAAGCAGAAATGAAGGGTGGGCTGGAGAGGAAAAACACTTTTACAAGTTGTGTGACTCCTATAACTTATATTTTGTTTTGGGTTTTTTTTCATATGCAGACTCTGACATGTAAATTGGAAAGCTATTACCAATAAATCCAATATAACTCACTTAAACGTTGCCAATATCCTGATAAACTGAAACTTAAACAGTTTGACCCCTTTCATGTGGGTCTAACTCTTTCTGTAACAAACACTTTGTTAACGTGATAATGACAGCTGACAGGCCATTAGGAGGGAAATTAATGAATTATATTACCAGATGGGCCAAAAAAATGAAGCCCATTCATGATGGCATGCAGGTAAATTAGAAAAGAGATTTCCAGGACTAAATTTAATTAAATAACGTCAATCACTAGGGCCATTCAACTGAAAATAAAGACCAAATTTTACTTAATCCTACCCCTTTACCCAGTAAACCGCTGTCATTACATGGCAATCTGTTCACTTTGTGTGTATTTACAGTTTGTGTAGATAGGCCAGGACATCGTCCACTGGGGGAATGTTTGTTTTCCATATATGTTGACTGTGGAAACATCAAGAATAGGGTGATGGGTGTCCTTTACTCTGAGTTAGCCTTTAATTAAATTGCTCCCTCAGGCATGATGGAAGAGGGAATCTAGTTTCAGGGGTGACTGGGCCACGGGTGAAGACCTGGTGCTTTTTAAAGGTCTGCCTTTGTTGTGTGTCTCTACTGGAGGGGAGACAAGCACACAAGCACTCAGAGTATAACTTCACCAAAAGTGAAAGCAGCTTCCTGGTGATGGATCTGTAGATCTTTTTCCTTATTTAATTGCATGTGTGTGTGTGTGTCTGTGTCTTAATGACTGAGGCACACAGTTGCCAACACTTTGCAGAGGTCCAAACCTCTTCTACCATTAACATCAGCACAAAAGCTGTGTGCTGGGAGCTTTGTGGCTTCAGCTTCCATGGCTGAGAACCATCTGTATATGTAAAGTTTAGGTTGCTCAGTACTTTTTTCCATACCTTCTGCTTTCAGCTCCTCCTTTTAGGGGTAGACAGCAGATCATTTGCCTCCATAGCCTCCTCTTTTGTCACACTAGTAGTCTGCATGTCCTCCTCTACTATATCCACAAACCTTCTCTGTTGTGTTCCTGATTTTTTTTTTTTCATTTTAGTATTTACATGTTTATTGTACTCCACCATTTCATCTCAAGATGTAGCTTCTGTAATCTAAAATTTTGGACAGACATATAAACTGCGGATGCAGTTTTGCGATTGCTATGTTGTGATCGCATTGTCAAATGTTCAAGACTAGACTAGACTAGTACATACATGCATGTCTACAAGGGGTGAATTGTGTTGGCATTTCTATCTGAGTAAAATGGGACATTTCGACTGTACGGTTTCCTTTTTCCGTCACAATTGTAATTGTTTCATAAAATCGACCGATGATCAGACAAGAACTGAAACAGAAGACAGGGATAGCACGCTGGAAACTATGGACTATCTAAGGGTGATAGGATAGGGTAGTCAGGTGTCCCACTTTTATATTATCCCTTGTTCAAGTTTCACATGTTGAGATACTACATGCTATGACAATTTCCTACATTTTGACTGTGAGTTTCACATTGAACACATGCGGCTCTGAAAGATTTGTGGTGATAGAGATGAATCCCTGATAAAACTAAAGTATGATTACTAGACATAAAAGCAGCTAAAGCAGCTAATGATTTGGAGAGTTATTCCAATTTTTTATAAATAGAATATAAAAGTGTTTCCAAGGACTTTTTCATAAGACTGTCAAAACACACTTCACTGTTCATTTACACTTATTGCATTACCTTAGTGAGGAAATTGGGGGATTTGCTTTCAAGTAAGCACATTTATCCTTCATATCAATCAATCAGTACCTGATGTGTAAGATTATCTCTCAGCATTAATATTGTGTCCCACAAAAAAATCAAGAAAGAGATAAGCACACGTGAAGATATTTAAGAAGCGTGGAAAAAATGAACAAAGGAGGGTAGTGAAAGCTACCCAAGGAAATAACCTTCAAAATATAACAGATATAAACTGAAAGACAGACAAAGAATAATATTCCAGAGAAAAGAGGACACGGGAGGAACTGAAGGCGGAAATAACGAAGAGGAAAATAATATTTTTAAAGCTATGTATTTTGTATTATTCTATATCTTATACCTAAGGAGTTTTGTATTTATGTATTGTCTGTTCTAAGCTCAGGCTATTAATGCTTGACAACAATTCTTTTTATGTAAATGTAAAAGTCTTCATATGAAACAAATTAAGTTTGGAAGGTACACAGGCCCTAACTTGTGATGTAAAGGCTGGGAAACTTTTCTTAAGCTCACCCACAATGATCTTTCCTATTCTGTTCTGCTATGGATTTTTTTTTTCTGTGTTTTGCTGCTTGGGCAGCTTTGCAAGGTATAATAAATGCCTCTTGCAACTACTTTTATTGCATATTTCAGCTCTAGCGCACAATGATTTTTAACCCAATTCAGCTAAAGAACAGCAGTTTTCTCCTCTCTGTTACACCAAATCTAGGGGTAATGCAACCCTTCTGAAAACGTTGCTGCCCTCGCTGCCATTAATGCGTCCATCCACCTTCCAGCTAATGGAAATTTACATTTGGTGCACCTAAGTGCCTTTTTCAAAGTGCCACTCTAATGTGCCATTTTCAGCCCCCTCCATTTGAATCTTTATTGAAAGTTGTGCTGAAATTCCAAGAAAATTCATGGTTAGGAGGAAGATTACAGTTTGTGTCCAAAGTAATTTCAACACTCAGCGAGACTCTCACGCCATCCTAATTTCCCTGTGAACACAGCAACCTACCATCCAAGTGACTGGAGGCCAGAATCCCATAAATGAAGCCGTCTTTTCTCCATTCTAGTTCCACTCCCTGGTAATAACTGGCTGAGGTACAGGCCAGGAGTCTGTCTTCCTCTTTGGCTGACAACTGGTTTGGCTGAAAGAGTAATGGCTAATTAACTGTCTGAATATGATTGTTTATCTGACTTTATGATCTGACTGTGTGCCAGTTTGTCTGCCTCTCTGCCTGAGTGTCGTCTATGAGTCTGTCTGCAGTGAGGCCGATCCACTCCTGACAATAGTGCAAGTCTACCAGATGCTCTGCTGTAAGGTCTGTGCCTCAGTGCTGGCATTGTGCCACCGCTCCTGCTTCACTAGGCTAATGTAAATGCACTGTCTCATCATCTGGGCCCATAGGGAGGCACACTTGTCTGCCCCGACATGCTCACTCTCATGGGGGGAAGCAAGTGGGCCAGATGCTAGGGAATGACAAGGGAGCCATTGGAGGTCAGGAGTGAAGGACTGCAAAACATCAAGGCTGAAATCATTTATAATGCTGTCAGTGAGTGCAAAAGCCATGGCAGTGCCCTCTTTTAAATGGCTGTTACTCTTTAAGGAATATAACAGCGCTAAATATGTCACTTGAGCTTTTGCACTTTGGTAACTAACAGGCAAAAAGAGCTTTTTAGTGTAGTTTGTTTTTCATGACACACATCCTGTCATATCTGACTGAGTGCAGCTTTCCTCATGGCAAATTTCATCCTCTGAACTAATTCAACAACAGGTAATATAGTAGTGGCACTGTCAATACTTAGGTTAGGACTGTTATATATCCAGACTTTCTTCTGTAAAGTCCTAAAGGGTGCGCTTGCTCAAATTATATTAATAGGTAAAATTAAAGGTGCGATCAATCACTAATTATCACTAATTAGTGGAAATCAGTGTAACTGTGCACAAAAGCTGAAGGCACAATTTGTCTAGATTTTGAGTTGTAGTAACAGGAGATAGTATATGTGCAGTTTGAGCTTAGCTTCTACGGTTCAGTGTTTTCTTTACATCATTATGACAAGTTTCATTTTGTAGCCTGTTCTTTTTGTGCCTGGTGGCTTTCCTCTCGGTACTGCGGCTCCCAGAGTTCAAACTCAAATATACATCCAAATAACAGGTACCATTCAATTCTGCATCCTTTTAAAAATGTTCATTTTTTACTGTTCCATTAACATGCAAAGAAATTGTGACCAGAGGTTCAGGAATGGTCTTTGTGAGGTACAAACCATGGGGGTATAAATAAGAGTGTTTTAGAGAGACGTGCCCTAGATACAAGCTATTGTATCTGTAGTGGAGTCTGGATTTAAGCAAAGACATTTGGTGATTTTTGCTTTCACTGCAATACAACAGAGATAAATAGAAATCTAACTGTAATTAT
>VUQR01010524.1:11311-23683 GCA_015108515.1 Hemichromis elongatus | reverse complement strand
TAGCAGGGTAAAAAATATTTACTGACCATCTTTTAACCGTCTGTCTGGTCAAAAAAAGAAAAAAAACCCTCCAAACAAACAACAACAAAAAACTGGTCAGCATAATAATAATATAAATAATAATAATTAATAATAATATAAAAATACATAAATAATTATTATTAATAATAATAATTTTATAACAACAATAATAATAATTAAAAACATTAGAATCAGCTTTGAGTCATTTCAGGTATCACAGAGCATCAGTCTTAAATCGTGATTTTTTTTTTAAAATTTTTATTAATCTTTTTATTCATTATAAACTTTGACCATTAATATTTTAGTATTTGTTTGCTCCATAATTCTTTTGACTAAAAATAATAAATAATAATAATTAGCATGTTGTGACATTGATTAATTATTAAATATTCATCTGTTTTTCTTTGTAAAATAAAAAGCCTTACATTTCATGAAGTCAGCCCTGGTGGTTGGTTCGGGGATATTTGGCTCATATGGCGGCAGTGTAACTGAAAAGAGGAGAAAAGAATGGATCCACGATGAAACGTTCATGTAATTTAATGCATGGATATCAATCTGCAAAGCCTTCACAGCAGCGGGGCTCCGTGCTGCTTTTTACCTTCTGTGGCACTACCGTTTTTTCTCCCTGGAAGAGAAAACGAGAGCATCATTTCACTGCCATCTACTACAGACACTCTATATGGAATTACAGCCCGTCCTCAGACATGATTTCTCACATGAGCTTATATGACAAGAAGCTGAACGCTCGACACGCAGCGTGGCGGCGGCGGCGGTTACTTTAAACCTTTTCATCTTCCTCCGTAGGCTGCACCTTCTCCATAGTGTCTGCCAGCACTGCTGCTGCAGTTAATCACCTGCTGCTCTCATCACATTGTAGATCACACAGGGGCGCGCGTGAAACGTCGGCTCAGCACTGATTCACGGAGTTCCCTCGTGCTTTTCGAGGTTCCGGTTTCAACGTATGGGACTCCGCATACATTCGCTGGGAACGCCGTTCACGGCCACTGACGGCAGGAAGCCGATTCTAAGAATAAACTTTCTGCGGGATGCTTTTTCTTCGCGCAGCTGTGGGCGTGTTTGTCGCGTCTCAGGCTCTTCGTTTGTTCCTCCTCCAGTTTGTGAGTCACTGCGTCTTCTGGCATTCGGAGAAAACTGTGATCCTTCACCGGCCCGTCCGGTCATCGTCAATCATGCAACTGCGTATGTCGAGTTACCGTCTCTCAGATTTCACACAGAAAACGATTTTATTATTTTATTTGAAAAAATAAGATGGAGCAGGCTCGTTTTTTTTTTTTCATTTCCCATAAGGAGGGTGCAACTGTGTTCAAAACGGAAGATTTAATGGCAAGAAGTCATAAAACATGCTTTCTTTCTTTTATTTAAAAAAAACAAACAAGACAATTTAATTAAACTAAACCTCATCTACTTAAACTCTGCTCACCCCCTGCTCATTTTTATACCATAAGTGGCTGTAAAAGCCTGAAATATAGTTTTATGGCAGTATTATGACAGAATCCCTGGTTTTCATTCATCTCCACTAAAAATAATAGTCAAGATTTAATGCTTGGCCATTCGGTGAGGACATATTGGTTAAAGGTTGATTGTTCAATCATAATTCTTGAAGTAGTTGCTTTTAGTGATCTAGTACTTGCTGCAGAGTGGAAGCTTTGTATGGGTCAGTATACTGCTGGACACAAAATCATTATTTAGAAGTTGTGCTTCTATTAAAGCTATATAATATCTGTTGAATGGTAACAATTACATTACTTTTCATTGTTGTATACTTATTCAGTCCAAGTTGCACGGTTCATAGAAAGTCAAAGTCTTGTCTTAAAAATTATGTAAGAAAATAAAAGCATCTGGTGGAGGTGTTTTTTTTTTTAACTTCAGTAATATGATTTTTTTTTTTTAGTTAATTTTAACTCCTTTAAATTCCTGTTCGGTGTTTTATGTAGTGACAGTTCATCTTGTTTTATAAAATTATTATATACCGTACCTGTGAACTTTAAACTTTGTTAAAGGTAATGTTTGTATTTACTGTCTGCTAAGTTTAACTAAAAGTTTTACCAACAGGGGGCAGCGTTTTACCAGACCACCACTGTACAGGATTTTTTTCTTTTGGCTGTTTAAATGAAGGTGACGCTGTCAAACTGCTGTTACATGAAAGTACAGCATGGCTGAGTTCACCTTCGGTCAGTTGCTATCTCTTAAACACGATGCAAAGATGTTTTGAACATCGTTTTGTAGTGGTAATCTCTCTCTTTTTTTTAAAAATAGCAATAGCTCATTGTGGAAGCCTAAACAGAGGAAGGACATAAACCTGACAGGAGATAGTGAATAAATTATGTCATGCTTCAGCTTTATACATGTTCACGTTGATTTTATGTATCTCCAGGTTTGGTTGATTTTTATTTTTATTATTTTTGTCCTTATGTTTTTCTTTCTTTTCTCTTTTGTTTCATAGTGTATTAAATGGGATGAACTATGTACTCTTTATAGCTGTTTTTAGACTATAATGGTTATCGTGTGTGCAGTTTAGAGTATTAACAGGAATGCAAATCCACCGAATCCCCCGTCTTTAGAAAGGCGACTTCTGAGCCCTGGGGGTTCCCCTGTGTCTGAAGAGGAGAATCCGACACATATCTGAGGCTGGGGAAACTTTACCTCACCAGCGAGGATGCCAGCAGCATGACAACCAGAAGGACAAATGATGTCCTGGCATAACATCTGCAAACATCAGATATAATTGAGGGGGATGGCATTGCTTTCTCTGAAATGTGTTGGCTTGCAGTTCTCTTAACTGTGACTAATGAACCGAGAAGGTAGGGTTTCAAGGAGGAGGAGGGGGCCAACTTTAAATGTGTTGGCTTTTCCTCAGATGGGTAAAGTAATGTGTGTCACTGGGTACTTTAATTAAAACCTAAATATATGCTGAGGTATTGGTTTGCAGGAGCTCATTATGCCGAGAACAATTGCCTGTCCAACTTCACTAAGGCCAGATAATTTGATAATTGGTTGGGCACTCAGACATATTAATTAAACCTTACTGAGTAGTGGGATTCAGTTACAGACAAGGTTTTAGTTTGGATATTGTCCACATGTCATGATTGACTTCAGCAGCAAGCCTGCCGGCTTACAATGCACACGTTCAAAAGTTTTATTAGACTGATGCGTGCACATAATGCTGCACCATTGATAGATGGGGGGCAGACAGAGATTTGGCAGGACAAAGCAGGATATCGTGAAGGTCATGAAGTCATCATTGGAAACTGTGGGAGCAGAAAGTCGCTGGTGACAGATCACTTCATCCGTCTTTCTTTCCCTCCTCCTTTGAGCTCTTTCAGAAAGGAACACAGCAGGTGGGATGGGGACACGCTACAAGAAAAGCTTTCATTAAGATTTTTACTGGAATTGCTATTGGACAGATTAAAAAGGGACATTTGAAGAAATGGCCCACAGTCATTGATGTCCCTGGCATCTGTCCGGAGGGAATAAACTGAACATCTCAGGTAACCTTGGAGCGAGATTTTAAGCCAGCAGTAAGTAAGTTGGGCTACTGGAAGTATTCTGCGTCTCCGGCTGCACCGTGAAGGTTAAGCCTCTCTGGATTCCTGTCTACACTCTGCAGGATGAACAAGAAAGCCCCGCTGGGATAAACAGATTCCCCAGAAGATTGATGACTTGACACAACAGCAATAGAGACGTGGAGGGAACAGAGTGCGGCGTGTGGCATAAACATATTTAAGGGCAGTGAGGCCATAAAAAGGGACGGCTAATGATTAAGCTGCAGGTTGTAATGGATGGACGTCTGGAGGAGTTTCAGCAAGTTGACCGTTTTAAAACGAGAAAAGATTCCCTGAAAGAGCTTACTTAAAACTCTGGTGCCTTCCCCCAGAGCACTCGAGCTCAGCTCGGTCCAGCTGGAAAGGTCAACGGAGGCGCTCCCAGTGTTTCACAAGAAGTGTTTGTTTTGGAGCGTCACGAGGTAAACCTCTTTTTTCACCCCCTCCCCAGATTCCCCTCTCAGTGGGACAGAGCTATCTGCACAGATCAGGTTCAGAACATCCCACTGAGACAGCAAGATCAGAAGATAGTGAGATGAGGTGGAGGGAGATCCAGGATCATCCCTCTAGTTCCTGTCAAGTGTCAAAACGTCCTGGCTAGAGGCCCTATGGGTGATGAGTGCACATGTGAGATAGAGATTGGAAGTACACTGAAGATAAATGAAGCAATCAGAAGGGAAGGGCTAATGCAAGTAGAAGAGGGCCCCATTTATGGGCTCCTGTAGGCTCCCATAACAAATTTCCATTTTGAATTATTTAATTATGTTTAGAGTATTTTTATGCATTAAAGATTAGCTAATCACATTAGTTAGTTAGACTTGCCGCATTACGCTTGCATTCATGTACTTTATGGTGACGAATTCAACTTTTAATGGTACTAATTCCTCCAGGAGACGACAAACTGCAGAAGCCGCGGGTGCTGTCTGTTACATAAAGGCAAAATCAAACAGCCATAAATAACACCGAGATGAGCTTTTGCATTTTGGTCCTTGAATTACTGTGCAGCATTTCACACTTCATTACTGTGGCAGCCAGAGGAGGGATTAGCAACAATTGAGGATGGAGAAGGAGGGAGAGGGGGTGGCTCGGGCTGTGTAAGCTATTATGGAATCGGAAACACTGAGAAAAATCCAAAAGAGGCAGGTAGGAAATGGAGGATCTACGTGAAATGTGTTCCTCACGAGACTAGAGAATGATGCAGCGTGGGCATGTTTGGACAGCTGTCTCACGTTGCTTAGGGACAGAAACAAGAAAGACGGACAGAAATACGAGCACTGAAACTGCAGGCGAGGCTGTGACGTTGACAGGAATTAGAGAAGAAGAAACGGATCACCACCCAGCGAGAGGCTCTTTGTTGACATGATTAATGGACCAGAACAAGCTGGCACAATCCAAGGCGAGGAAGGATATTTGGCCCCCGGCGAACGGCTAGGGATGGTCAGCGTGAGGTAACTTAACAACGTCAAATAAACAACATATAAAACACATAATAAATCAGTAATAACACACCGACAGACTGTAATTAAAATCTTTACCCTCTCAAGCGGTGTCATGCTTTGACCTGGGTAATTAAATGATACAGCGTGATACATCACTGGGCTCTGTGGGTATTGCAATATGACTGATGCAATCTAGATGATTGGAAATTTAGGCAGCTGCACAGATGACATTGCACAATATGAGTGAGAGAAATATTAAAGGAAATAATGGCTATATTAGAGCTATGGCTATCTATCACTCATGGCCAGTGTGGAACCAGCGATTCACCTGACGCTGTGTGTTTGCACTGTGGGATTAATTCTGACAACCCACAGACCCGGGGTGGGAAAAAAGGCCCTTAAAGTCCATAAGGAATGCTAAATGAACCGCTTCTTAGATAATGCTTTTTTTTTACTCATTCACACACATTCATACAAGCACTTTTTCTGTGCCTAAGTGCTTTCTATCTAACATTCACACTGGCATGCAGACTGCTGCAGCCAGGGATTAAAACCATCAACTTTAGCAGATGACCTGCTCTACCTCCTGAGCCACATCCACCTCTTAAATTGCACTCAGCACAATTTTTATTTTATTAAATAAAACCTCAATTTAAAAGAGAAAAGTCAAACATTTGAACTGCCGCATTAAATGCATGACAGTAAAGTGTGCTCGTGCTTTAGAATTTTGACTACAACAGTTTGTCATGAAAGAAATATCGATGACACGATGCTCATAAAGACTCAGGTGAGGTTGATTTCTTACCTGCTTTCTTTGGGACGGGCATGATTCTCGTGCTGCTCACGGCGCAGTTTGGCATCAACCGGGGACGTCCTGTGACAGTGCCTGTGCATCTCTGGAGGGTCACTCTTATTAACTTCCAAATCAGTAGAGAGGGGAGGCGCACGGGCTTGGGTTGGGTGTACCGGCCATCCAAAGGGACGGTCCTGTCACTTGAAACTCCTGATCCTTTCTTGGGATCGCTTGATGGAGATGAGCAAATACATCCCAAGTATGCATGCTTATCTGCATACACATGGACTGAGCACATGCACGAGGTAAACCCCAGAGCTTACATAACATTTAGCACTGAGAATTTTAAATGACTAGTTTAAAGAATGGAGGGAAAATATAGCGATGTGCCCAAACCTCTTTGTGTGGTGCATGTAGACACACGGGGATGTTGGCAGCAGATCCTTTGTGTGCTGTGGATTGCTTCATGTGGCTTCTGTTAATCAGTTGGATTCAAAATCTTTGCTTCTTTGCTGCGTTCTTTGACTCATTTCTTAGCAGTTTTGGTTTGAGGTAGAAGTCACTGGCTTTGGGGTGTGTCATTGCCATGGAAGGTGGATGGCGTTGAGGTCAACATGTCAAAACGACATCAACATAAATTTGGAAATATACAATTTTCAACCAGAACATTATATTTCAACATGAAATTCAATGCTATCCGCGCATCCTGTCAGCAGTTTTAATATTTTGGCTTACTGGCATATTACCACATCTACAGGGCATACCCCTGTTTAGCCTTGTAGTCGCATCGTAGAGGAGTCGTTAGCATATCTGCTTAATACATGAAAGAACAGGAGGAGACACAAATCCCTGGAAGGGTTGCATCAGGAAGGGCATCTGGGGTAAAAATCTGTGCCGAGTCCCATATGTAGATCCATACGCTGTGGTGACCGTTTGCAAATAAGGGGCTCGTTCTGTCACCTCAGCAACATGATGAACTTTGACTGACTTTTTAAACTGCGGCCTTAACTGACTGACACAAGCTATAGGGGGTTATTTTCTGTACCGAGAGTGGGAGACGTCTACCCGCTGGGGAGCTGTCGTCAACCCAAAAAATCTCATCTATCAGTAGTTGCTTCGAGCGCATGTGGCAAAGAACTTGGAGCAAAGCGTATAGAAATGCTGGTGCAGTTCAAGCTTGTAAATAGCAATTTCTAATTTCTAATTAGTCAGTTTGTCCAGAATTTACTCACATTTTCTGTCAGTTATATTAAATAATTAAATATTAAATTATCATATGTTTACAGTTGGTATAGTAAATGTACTGCAAGTTTTGTGTTTGCTAATAAAATACATTTTTACAGTATTGTGGAGTTATATGTTAATGCTGTTGTTAAGACCGTGCACAGACATCCTTTTAAAGGTTCTATCCTAATACCAACCCACTCCTGATCCAGGAGCATCTTACCTGAGGGAAGGAGAAAAAGAACTGGACTTTGCTCAGTGGTCCAGAGAAGCATATTGAAAGTAGGGAGGTCCTCAGTCTGAGATGTCTGAAGTCCAGGGTGAAGTGTCCACCATCTGTGAAGGTTCTGCAACATCTGCAGCCATATCATCTGCTGGTGTTGGTGGTGGTTGGCTGGTGGTTTTATCAAGTCCAAAATCAACGCAACCGATTTTAGAGCCCTTCAGGCTTCCATGTGCTGACAAGCTTTATGGAGATGCCAATTTCCTTTTCCAGCAGGATTTAGCACCTGCCCACAGTGCCAAAGCTACTACCAAATGGCTTGCTGACCATGTTATTACTGTGGTTTGACGGGCCAGCACACATGCCTGACCGGACAGAGAATCTATCGGCTATTGTCAACAGGAAGATGAGAAACGCCCGACCCAAAAATACACATGAGCTGAAGGTTGCTTTAAAGCAACCTGTACTTCTGTCTATGGGGCTGATTACCAACAATAACACACTCAGTGGACTGAAAACGTTCAAAGCAATGCAACAATCCACATGGGGAGGGTTTTTTAGAAGCTGGACCTGATCTCACTAACTCAAGAGTTCTGATTTTATTATAATCCTTCAAATTAAAATGACAAAAGCATGAAATATTTCACTTTATGTGGAAAAACGACGCTAACAATCCCAAAGTTTTTTTTTTTAAAATAATATACAGTTTATGGGGAAATTGTACGGCAAAATGAACTTTTTAAGCATGTAACTTACTCTACAGCACACTGAGATGTAAGTAACATTTTATTATTGAATTTATTGGCACATCCTGGTAATTACAGTCAAAGAGGAAATAACTCCGTCCCACTGTTATTGCAAGAAGAATTTTAATGAGGCGTAAGTCGCAGCTTAGCGATGGTTCCTATAATACTACAAACACACTGTAAGGCATGAAAGCTAATTTCAGCACCTGCTGCTTACTGCTGTCAGTGAGCAGCCTAAACAGTATTGTACCATGACCTTTGGTCTATGTGTGTTTAGCGGTGCTACATTATACACTCAGCAATCACTATGTAATATTCCAGTGCACTTTACCCCCCGACCTGGCTGTTAAGTGTCTGATCGTGTTACTTCATTGCATGTTAACATGATGGGGCTGCGGTGACATGTATAGCACAATCGGCCGCAGGGGATTCATTAGGTGTCAGGCCGTAATCTGCGGAGGCCTGCTGGGATGCTTGTATTTTTCTTAGCTCTTCTCTGATTGACAAGGCAGGTGCTGGCCCCTCAGTGTTTTGTCCACATTTACAGTATTTGGCTGTCAGTATGTATGCTATGAAAAGTGTTTATCCTAGACTGACTGAAACAACTGCATGTTTGTTTGTTTTTTTAATTTACTGTCAATCAGTGACAATAAGAAATATTTCAGGTATTTTGCTTCATGAAAACGATCTTAGCAACAATTTAAATCTACCTAATGACAAGAAATGAGTAATGAAGTCGCATTTTTATGCAAAAAGTACACAATGTGTTATTGAATATATATTATTAAATGTAGCAAAATGAAAGATGTGACTATAGAAAACAATGACAGCAAAGCAATAATGTGTCTATAAGATTTTACTTCATATACTTCATATAGTGTCATTTTAGGACCAACATAGGGATCAGGAACCCTCGTCAGGGTCACCAGACATATACGATCAATTTGTGAAACATTTATTCCAAAAAAACTTTCTGGGGATTCAAAATTACAGTCTCTTGAACTCAACATTTATTTACAGAGTGCTAATGATCAAGAAATGAATAAAAATGTTTGAATTTTTGAAGTTTTTATATTTAATCTGTACTCTCAGGCAATCAAACACCACTGAAGCTGCAGCTGAAAGAATACCATCTAATGCACATGTAGATATTAATTTAATGGAATCACAATTAGAATCCATCGGATTCTGCATCGCACTGACAGAGCATTGATACTCTCTTAACTGTTAGAGTTCTGGTTTCAAATGGGCTAAACGTCTTTATTTGATTGTTTTTTTTGTGATTGATAAAATGCTGCCAATGCTACCTCGTTCATGCGAATGCAGTCACAGCTGGGTATCTCACTGGTACACAGCCTAACTGTCTGGCTAGCCACAAAACAAGAGAAAAGGAGGTTTAAAATAACACGGCAGCATGGCACTGAACCTCTGCCGAGCTTCCGTGCTTGCATATTCATTGGGCCCAGATTTATAGTGTGAAAATGACAGGCCAACATCAACTGGGTCATCAAAGTTTGAGCACAAGATAAAACTCATAACTGCTCATAAATCACATGGGGAAAGAAGGTTGGGGCGTCCTTCCTCACATAGTGACACGCTGACATTGGTGGTCTCCAAACATGCTGTAGTACCGTACATGCAGCCTGTTTCCTCACCCTGCTGCTTCAAAATCAATTCAAAATCTTTACCACAGTTTAAAAATGGGTCTAAATAAGATGCAGACTCCAAGGGTACAAACAGATCGTGCCACTCTGAGGAATTTGGGATCTCGTCTTTGGATACTTATTTCAAATCACTGCCTACTGAATTTAATTTCAGTCATCAAAGGAACATTAAAAAATAAGAACCATCATATCCTAGATCACCAGCCAAATTTGATTGAAAAATGTTAAAAGTTTGCCTCTTTTCTCCAAGAACAGTGTTTTAAAAAGGTTTTTTTATTCCAACCCAGACTTGCTTTTGCTGAGCTGTCCCATAGATTTCAATTCAGACCTCTGTCTCTGTTCCCGTTTTCCCGTAGTCTCAGTGTAACTGCAAATCCATTCCTAAACATTAGCACAACAATAATGTGTCACTGTCAGGGTCTCCCCCACGTGCTTCCTGATACAGGGACATACATCACACCCCCTGCCGACTGTCCCCCATGATTCATTAGTGTGTGAGTTATGTAAGTGTGTTGCTGTAATTCTGGTTTTTGAACTGTGTGGCAGGAAACGTTTGAAAACAAGTTTAGTCTCGGCTCATTAAGATGATGTTACACAAAAACACAGATTGATCACCATCTCTGGTCAAGGTTTGCTGCCTTCTGACGGAAGCAGATCTCTTTACAAACAGATGACTTTTGCAATTTGACTTATTTCATTCCAACTCTCATCTTTCTCTCAGCTGTTGTTATCACCTTATCCCTCATGTTATTCATCAAGATAGCACAGGCGGTGGCTGAAAACAGTCACAGAGTAAGACTGTGTGTGTGTGTGTGTGTCATTCTGAGAAATGCCTGGTTGGTGAGTGGAAGAGGGCAAAGGGCACCAAAGTCTAGAAGCGCAGCATTTAACCTCCCAAAAGAAGAGGATGTTCCTCACAGTTGGACATGTGGACTCAACACAGCCTGTATGACTGACATATGCTGATGAATGTTGACATTCTGAAGCTGTGGTCTATTTCCTTTACTCATAATTATAAATACGCAGATTGGTAGCAGGAAGATGCTCACATTAGTTTGCCCCAACATGGCCAGGGAAAGGATCCGTGGTAGAGGGGTTGTCCCGCTTTCATTTGGATTGGGCTGCTGTTGGACTGCTGACCAAGCAAGTAATAGCTATTCTAGGATTATGCATTTGAAATTAATAGCATTGACAACATCTCTTCTATTCAATTCAATTCAATTCAAT
Organism: Hemichromis elongatus; assembly: GCA_015108515.1. NCBI lineage: Eukaryota > Metazoa > Chordata > Actinopteri > Cichliformes > Cichlidae > Hemichromis > Hemichromis elongatus. The sequence continues at coordinate 12,783 of VUQR01010524.1, read as the reverse complement.
TCAATTCAATTTTATTTATATAGCGCCAGATCACAACAACAGTCGCCTCAAGGTGCTTAGTACATACAGAGAAAACCCAACAATCATATGACCCCCTATGAGCAAGCACTTTGGGGCTTCTGTAAATAACTGTTTGTTCTTCCTTTCATTAATTATCATAGCTGTGACCTTTATTGTTCACGCACAGCTGCAGCCAATTAATATAAGGCTACCATAGACTGTAAATAAAAGATGGCAATAGCCACCTTGCTGTCAATCATGGTTACAAACAGAGTTTGCATTGCACCGTCAGATTTCCGGTCAGAGCCTCTTATTGCATGTTTTGTTTGGGTTTCCGGCAATGCTAGGAATGACCAAAATTAGCTTAACATGAAACCGGAAAAGACCGTCATGTAATTCATTTATTTCAACAAAGTAACTGTATTCTACCCCAAAAGTTGATTCTGTTCATCTGGACGTATCGTTTTCAATATAGCAATATTTCGTCACTCATCCATCCCACTGAAAGAACAATGGGCTGGGAGGTCAGTTCTGTATTATATTTATCACCTATTTAAGCGATAACTGTAAGGGAATACAGTAACTGATATTTTGTATTTGCCGGTACATGCATTCTGTTACTCCCCAACCGTGCATGTGATTCAACAGAGATGTGATTCAACCTGGAGAGATCACCAGTTCTTCACAGGGCTGACAGACATCCAGGTGTGTGGCTCCTTGAGCAAATGTCTGGATAATCCAGCCAAGATTGGAGGGACATGCAAACTCTATACAGAAAGGCCCCAACCAACCAGGTTGCAGAGCCTTCTTGCTTTTTATATTTTGGTGCTTAGTGTATTTTTTCTTTCTCTTGCACTTTTAGCGTTTCCCCAACCATCCATTTTCGTGCATACATAAAAAAATCATAAAATGCAGCGAAGCTTTTTTTAATTTTTTTTAGGGATATCCCTAAATATCCTTCTGTGTGTGCAGTTTGCTTAAGCAGCACTTACTGAATAAACTGTCACAACAGTTGACACTTTCTGTGGGGAAAGCAGCAGCTGCTCTAATCCCATGGGGGTTAACCCTTGGGTGTATTATAAAAGATTAAACTGCTGAATGGAGGATTTCCAGTTCACATGTGGTGAAGTGATGCAGAAGCAATTCTTGCTTCGCCCATTAGTAAAAGAAAACAGGAAGAAAGCCAGAATATACAAGAGCAGATAGAACTAGATTTAAAGTGAGTTTTGAAATGAGGCTAATCTTAAAATAAGTATATGCCACTCATAAATTAGATTTGTTTATCCCATTTTCTAGATTTTATGATATCTCTTATCTGCAGTTTATTTTAATTTTATACTTACATTTGCAGTTTTTGTCAAGAAGAGAGGACTTTTGCACACATCGAGTCAAACTGATTGATTTATTTCCTAGCCTGAAGTGCAAGTTTCCATCTGGACTGTTTGAATGCGAGTTGAAAAGTGATTGAAGTG
>VUQR01010524.1:0-11254 GCA_015108515.1 Hemichromis elongatus | reverse complement strand
GATATGCAGAAGAGCATCTCTGAATGCACAACACATCCAGCATTGGAGCAGATGGGCTACAGCAGCAGGAGACCATGCCACGTGCCACTCCTATCAGCCAAGAACAGGAAACTGAGGCTACAGTTGAACAAAACAGGACAACGGAAGATTGTTCAAGCGGCGCCTGGTCTGGGGAGACGTTCAGTGATGGGGTTAGTTTGTAAAACATGTTTGAAACCTGCCTTGTCAAAACTGTTCAGACTGAAGGTGGTGGTGTAACGGTGTGGAGCATACATGCATTGTTTAAACACCGCAGATTACTTGAGTATTGTTTCTGACCACGTCCCTTTATGACCAGTTCATCTGTCTGCTTCAAGCTAGTCAACATGTCACAAAGCCCAACTCACCTCAAACTGGTTTTTTGAACATTGGCGAATGCGCCACAATTTTCACAAGTATTGATTTTTCTTTCACTACAGTAGTTTTCATCCCCACCAACTATGAAATTTTGGAAGCATACTACTAGTGCAACTAAACACAAATCTGAGTAAAGAGGACCTATAGTATAGTATAGTAGCAATTATATAAGCTTGAGTAAATCCCCCCTAATAAAAAAGGCAGCTCAAGTAATAAATACTTTATTTTCACATTAGAATTAAAAACGCACAGCATCTCTTCTACAATGTACAGGTAAGTTGTGTGTGACCGACGCTATCTTCCGTTAACAGCATTATGTACAGCAATGAAAAACTGCCCAAGAATTATTGTTTAGTTCACAAAAACAAAAAACTGTTGCATCATTGATCATCGGCCGCCGCCATTCCCTGCTCCACCGCCAGCTGCTGCTCCCGACTGATCCTGAGCGCCAGACATCATCAAGAAGAGAACGAGCGGCACAATGTACATCCACTGGAAGAGAAGAAGGAAAGGGGAACTAAATACTGCGATATTTTTGGTTTCAACATAACAAATCAACCGTGATCATCTAGGATTAATGGTTCCTGATTGGTCATCCCAGATTAGCTTCAGTTTCACAACAGAAGAGAGGAAAAGGCACAAGCGGGTGACAGGGCTACAGAGCGACGATCTCAGGGGTCAAACACCAAACACATGCTAAATATAGTCAGAATAATAATTGAAATTTCAGATACACTGGTGGTTTATCCCGTAGAGTCCCAATAATACATACTGGAGGCTGCCAGTGGTAGCCCTCAACCTCCTAGTAGATACCACTATGGTATGAATTTCAAAATCCTACGTCGCCTTGTTCTGAAGTTTCACATTCACACACTTGGGTGTCCATGTCGCCTGCCAGTCCAGCGTGGTGACGACAATACACAATCAGCCTTTTACAGCTGACGAGTAAAAACAAATTTGATCTCTATAAGTCATGTTTTTGGCATTTTCACCTTTCCTCGCGTCTCCCTCCCGATCCCACATGTATGAGAGAAAGGCAGGTGGAATGGTAAAAATGCAAGTTGTCGAGATTAAGGAAGGAATCAACAGAAATGACGGAGAGTGCACGAGAGAAATGCAGAAAAGGTCACAGCAAGAGTGAAAGAGAAGGTTTTCAAGGTGGTTTTGAGACCTGCTATGATGTATAGTTTGGAGACAACTGCACTGACAAAAAGACAGAAGGTGGAGCTGGAAGTGTTCAAATTTACATAGGAAGTGACAACCACAGACAAGATTAGAAAAGAGTACATGAGGGACAGCTCAGCGTAAGTGTTTTAGAGACAAAGTCAGAGAGACAAGGCTGAGATGGCTTGAGCATGTGCAGAAGAGGGATACTGGATATTGAAGACAGAGGAAGATCTCAGAGGCAGTTCATGGATGTAGTCAAGGAGGACATGCAGGAGGTTGGTGCAGCAGAGGAGGATGCTAAGTATCCACTGTGGCAACCCCTAAAGGGAGCACCATTGAACGTATTTGGCATTGGACCTGAAGAGACCATGAAAAGACAGAACTGAGTGGACACAGAAAGGAGACAGGAGGTGTCATTTAGTCACGTTGACTAAAGGTTAAATACAAACTGGGACAAGTAAGGAAACTGTACTTCAGTGGGACTCAGCTCTGCTCTCTGTCTCCCCCTGCTGGGGGCTGTGCTGAATTGGTGACCATGAGGAAGATTGCACCACCCAGAATCAAATACCACTGGAACACAGTACAGCATCAGGTCAACACAGATCAGTGAACACACTAAGGAACACACAGAACAGCAAAACAAGACAGATTTAACAGCGCTCAGACGAGCTAAGACAGGATACAGGGCTGGATTGTGCCTGGAAAAACAGCTCAAAGCAAATAAAATAATAAAAAAAAAAAGCCTGAAGACACACAATACCTTACGGCTGGCTTTAAAAGCTTACTTTTTATGTTAGTATGCATTTTGTGGGAAAACTAATATTGGACGACTAGCATCACATGGATCTGGGACCTCTAGCAAGCGTCCAGCTAGCTGGAGCAGTTTTTGGTATAAAAACAAAACAGACCAAAAACAAGTCTTTTGCTAGTGTCTTTAAAAGAGTTGCATTGCAAAGAAAGCAAGAAAGCAAGAAGGACTCGCATTGCTGCTTTCAGTGGAGAAAGAGAAACAAACTGAAAAGCGTATCCGTGCCTAAAAGCTACATACAAATGATTTTTCCTCTCGTAGTTTGACACAAACTGCAGGTAGAAAAGAACCCTTCAACAGGAGTAAACCACTTTGACTTTTTGGGAGATATTTTCACTTTCCTGCCATAAATACTGGCGAATGAAATAGAAGCAAAAACTCAGTACAGCACTGATAAACATCTCTGCTGTATTTTAAAACATGCTAGACGTATTTGGAAAAAATGTGGTGCGTCTGAGGAAAGACAAAATATGATACTTAACAGTCATTTTTATGTATTCATTACCTGTATATGTTTAGGCACTTCTAGCCTGTCAGCTGTTTTCTGTCCAAGTACTTACATATTTAGCGATGAAAGATTTCTGCTCTTGTGGGTTCTTCCCTTTCTTCTCAGATTCCTGTTCCATCCGTTCAAGGAAGAAAGCTGTCTCAGGCCTGGAAGAATGGTAACGATTTGTGTTGTGAAAGGTATAGAAAGACTTATTTCACCCAGGACAACTGATGTAGAGCTGCTAAGCCAAGGCAAATATAGCTAAACCAAAGGTTGTGGAAAAATCCTGCATAGGAGGTTTTGACTTATACACAGACAACCACACCACAGGTAGAGATGGAAGCAATGTCAAACTGTAAAGAAGCTGTAAAAGAGAAAAGGACAAAATGACAGTGTGACTGACCCAGGTGCATTGACTGGAGTCGTTATGCTGAGCGTGGTGTTGAAAATCTCGAGGTCGACCTCATCCTCAACCTCGGTGCCCCTACAGGCCCCGGGTATCGTCACTATGGAGACACCGATGAGGTACCCAGAGACGTCAGTGTGGAGCGCGATCACGTCGCTCAGATGGGACTCAACCATGGCACACTGAGAATCAGAGGACAACGTTAAAACAATATATAACAGTTTATTGCTTAGAAATATTTACAATTCACACAGATTACAGTTTTAGAGGCTTTAGGTCAAAACTAACACTGACTGAATAATTCAGACTCCCAAAGTGTGAATGCATTTTTATTTTTTTAATTTCCATTGATGGGATGACAAAGTAACTCACAATATTATACTATCATAATGCCTTACCACTGGTAGAGGGATTCTACCTCATTCATTCATATATGATACATCACATAATCTGTGTATAAATGTTTACACAGAAAGCCTGTCCCGTCTATCCTCAGATGACTATGTGGCACTTATAAAAGGGGGGCTACTTCAACGGTGTGCAAATAGTAGTTTGGCTAAGTCAGACCTCCAACAAAGGACAATACTGCAAAATATAAAAAACAGCTAAAGATGGAAACAATAACCTTGTTTAATCAAAACTTACAAGGTTAGTTACTCGTATTACTGTTAAACTAAAGCTTTAGGTAGTTTTGTTATACTTAAAATTTCCAACAAAAACACTAACATGGTTACTTTTGTGCTTGCTGTGCCATTAATGTTACATTATAGTGCTGCTGCTGTTCTCTAACACAAGTAAGTTAACTTCTATTATCTTTACTGTCTTTGATAAGGTCACCATGAAGAGTTTATCAAGTCAAACTGGTGGAGGAACTGACATTAGAATATGTATAACATATTACTGTATCAATATTCTGTTCTAACCTTGGTGGAAACATAACATTTCTAACCCGACTGTATTTGTTTCTGCATAGAAGAGCAATAAAAACAACAACTAGAAACATCAGATTAACTATATCATAAAAATACTGATTCAGAGCCAAGATGTTTGCCCAAAGTCGCTCTTTTATAGCTGGAAGACAATGTTTATATAATTTTGTATTCACAAAAAAGTTACTATATTTTGTAGTGAGCCGGTCCACCAGAGTGATTTTCATGATTCCTAAGTAAAGCAAAAATTTTGCCTCACAATAATCACGTGATTTTGTTTTGCTTTAAACACCCATGAACATTCATCCATAACAGCCAACAGGACGACGAGAAATATGAGCTGGAATCAAGTTACAGTAATATATTTTAAGAACCTATCATTAACTCCTATGACTGTACTCACTTTTCTTCAAGCCATATCATTTTTCCTGTCTACACCTAAAAGCTAAGTTTAACCATGCAATGCAAACTACCCTCAAAGGGGGTCAATAAGCATGCGCTCAATTTTACAGGTGTTTTTAAAATTTTTTTTTTTATCTTATCTGCAATTTCTGGAGAAGATGAGGAAATACATACAGCTCTGACGAATGCTGTGAGGTAGCCTTCCATTTGCCGCTCTGTCTGTCTGTCAGCCTGCAGGAAAACACGAGACACTCTGATCCTGTACAGACCATCCACCGCAGCCACTTCCTGCGGAGTCATTCAAGTTAAAAACAAGTGTTTTAGAAATGCATGTTCATCCAGAAACATTATAACACATCCTGATTTAGGGGTGATTTCTAAAAAGATAAAGATGGAGGTGGCCTCCACCTTTACCACCAAAGACCAAATGAAGAGCTGAATTTGGAAAAAATGAGCTAATCCTGTTGAGCTCATAGCTTAAACTGTCTGGTGTCTAGTCACTATCGTCTCAGTCTATGGTTAATGTAGTATGAATCTGAATGTAACAGAATGCATGAGTGAGTGTGACAATGGGTAACCATGTCCTGCAGTCTGAAAGTGCATACAGTGCACGGTAAGAGTAGAAACAGCGCTTGCTATTTAAATACAATTTTTGAGATGAAGGTCATGGATCCCTCTTCATTCATATGATAAGAACTTTAATATATTTGATATGCACAAAAATAAGTAAGTATAAAGTAACTAACTACCTGGAAGCATTTCCAAGATGGCTGGCCAAGTCTTGCTCATTTAAGGACATTCTCTGTACTCTTTCTACCTTAGTGAGAAACTCTTGAAACTTTATGTTACAGTGCAGCGCTTTTACCACTGACTTGTCATTTCTGGTCTATTTCTCAAAATTTCCACACACACACAAAAATCAAAGAAACATCTTTTTTGAAGCAGGGAAAATATCTCCATCACTGGGCCATCTTGGAAATGTCTAGAACCCACCACTAAATCAATCCATGTGACTTAATTTAACATGGTTAACCTTCAGTTTGGTCCGGTCCTCATCTGACAGCGGGTTCTGACTTAGCGAGACACTCGGCTCTCTTCCAGGCTTTAACAGCAGAGCTCCACGCACTTGAAACTTTGCTACATCATCTGGAAAAAAAAAAATCATTACAAATGATAACAAACCTTCCCTGCTTGGAGATTTGTAAAAAATCTGGTTAAAAAAGCACCAACACACTACAAAGGTAACCATAAAATGAAGGTAGAAGTCTGTCATCAAAGCAGAGTGTTTTATAATTATTAAACTGTAACTGCCTGTTTGTTTATGCATTTACTGGATTGACAACATGCTTTGATTTTGCGAGGAAAATAAATACTGAATTTGACACATCCAAATTCTGTGATTTCAAAGGGGGTTTAATTCTGGCCTGTGGAATGACTTTTTGTATTGTTGCATATGACTTTATCCCAGGTCCATAAAAACATGGCTTTAGTTTAGTATGGAAGAACATGAACAGAGCTCTGACCTTAACTCAACATTGTGTAGAAGACAAAATGATGCTGTAGGTCTTCCCCATACTGTTAGCTAGAAGCTACCTTGAAATGAACTAAAACAGAGAGCTAGGCCCTCTCGTCGAACATCAGTCTGTCCACACAACCGCTCTTACAGCTGCATGCAAATTCAGCAGACACAGACAGAAATGTCGTAGAAAGCTTTCCGACAAGAACTGTTATAGCTGCTAACGGGGGAACCAACTCCGTATTATGCCAGTGGATTTAGAATAGGATGTCACAACAGCCCCCGTTAGAACAAAGTATAGGCGTTCCTATCTTATATGTGTTTAAATGCACGAGTTTGCTAGCTTGCCAGCACAAACAATATTGTATCATACAACGTTACAGTAAGAAAGAATTATAAATGTTTCTCACCAACTTCAAATGAGTGTTCAAGAGGCACAGAAAAACCACTGAACTCAGTCTCCAAGGCATCGCCCACCTGAGAATGAACATAAAGTCCACCGTTAGCCTTTTAGCCAGTCATACACAGCTAATGCTAGTTAGCTAACAGGTACAGCCTCCCCTTCACTGAATTTAAATTTATGTCGTTATAACACTTCACACTTACCCTTCTTCCGTTGTTACAATATGCAAAATGTAAACATACGAAGAAAACAGTGGAAACAAGAGCAATCCTAAATTGTACCACACGAGCCATTTTAACAGAAACAGGTACCGGAAGAACGTCTCAACATTTGAAGTTCCGGCGATTTTCAAAACAAAAGCTCTTTTCTTTTCCTTTCCTTTTTCAAAAAGCAATTTCGATTTCGAACCATTGGTTAACAAACACCATAAAATGTAATCTCATGCAAGGTTTTTTTTTTTTTTTCCTTTTTTGCTTTAAACTGTTATACAGCTTAATTACTTACCATCAATTAATAATCATCAATTATTCCTACATTGTCTGCACTCTTAATAATGATTGGAGACCTTCATGTTGACCTTCAGACCACACGCAGGTGACGTTATTACCTGCACACTAATAGTTTGCCTATCCACACACACACACGCACACACACATATGTTGGGTATTCATATCTCATTGACATAATGCGTTCCCTAGCCCCTTACCCTAACCCTAACCATCAAAAATGAATGCCTAACCCTTACCCTTACCCTAACCATAACCTAATTGTAACCCTGACACTAAACCACATTTTGAGTCTCAAAAATGCCTTCAAACTTGTGGGGACTGGGATTTTGGTCCCCACAAGGGCTGTCGGTCCCCACGAGAATAGTAAACTTCCAATTTTTGGTCCCCACGAAGATGTTAATACCCGTCCACACACACACACACATTGTATTCTAGACTATTTAAGTTACGTGTTGACCACTGGTGTTGACCTAGTTATGTGCACATTCTTTATGCTTAGCTCTTAGTATATAAACTTTATTACTTTTCTCTGCTGTCTGTTTTGGAGCATGTTGATGTTGTCAACCACTACGTTGCTGCACAGGCACAGAGTTCAGTCTTTGAATGAATATTTTTAGCATTTGACATCTTTTTTTTGTTTGTTTTTTTGTTTTTAATCTGTTGACAGAATGCTGCTAATAATCGAGGTCTGTATTTCTGGTGATGCCTTGTAATGTGTCAGCAACAATGAATTCCTCTTGTCACATAAATGAGTCTTAATTTCTATTTTGCGCTGTAAACACTTTAAATTAGTGTTGCTTTATGTGCAATGAGAGATGGAAAATTTGCTTTAGAGATAAGCTGACAACCCCCAAAAATTCTTCTAATCTTTTCTATTTAAATCCAGATATCTATTTTTAACAGAGTATAATTCTGACATTATTTAGGGTATAATTAGTATCGGCATAGCAATTTTGTATACGTTTAATATCTGTCACAATATGCCAAACATGCCAATTTGCTCTGCTTTGTAATCTTAAACAGAAATACTGAAACAAACATGTTAGAGATCTCTTGTGAGTATTCCTGCATCAACATGCACCGACACATCCAACGCCAGCAGAGGCTGCTAACAGATCATAAAACACTGCCTCGACCTTCCCCTCACCCCCCATTACTTCCACAGAAGTGCCCCTAAAAGTGCAATTTTTATCAGCTGAATAATAAATATTTAAGGCCACGTGATGAAGAGGGTAATTCATGTGTTACATCTTTTAGTCAGCATTTCATGCTCTGCCTCAGCCAGAGTTTTATTTAGCTAAATGCCCTGTCGAGGGGTAAGTCTGTGCTGAAACAAATAAAGCTCTTTAGATCCGCTCCTGCACTAATCTAAAGAGCTAGATCAGGGTTTTACATCAAGCCATAACTGGCAGCAGGTCACATCTGGCACTGGAATGTGTTTCAAGTGACCTCTTGTGATCAGATTTCTTTTCCCTGCTAGACGTTTTTTTTTTTTTTTTTCCTAATCTTTGCAAAACTGTGACTACTGCAATTAGTACTCACCATAAAACTGGAAATGAGGATTGCAGTGGTTATTTGAAGCCTTGCGTCTGGCCCCAATACCTTTCCAATATTACTAAAGTTGGTCGTACGTACTTGGCCCAGTGCCTGGGAAGTTTATGGATTAAGGTGCAAGCGTAGCCCTCCGATGTAGGGGGTTTGAGTGCCTGAAAATTCAGTTACAGTGATTCTGTTTAGGGCTGCTTCCTTCATTTCATATTATTCCCCTTATGCTCCTGTTAAATTAAAAGAAACCAAATACAGGGAGAGAGCTACATGAATACTTAACATTTACATATATTGATTTTCTTTTTTTCGGTGAAGGATTGCGCAGTTCTTTCCCCAGAATGAAGTATTATAATTGAATCCTAGGGCTTTCTTGGTGGTGTTTGGACATCTACATCTAGAGCTGCCTGCGTGTGATAAGATTTAGAAGCATTTTAATCATTTTTTTCAGATTGAATTTTGAATGGGACTTGTATGAAGGGCATAATTCTCAGCTCAGCTTTCTGTCGGTGCTCTATAAACTCCGAGGTCCTGCCTCAGTTTGTTAGCACTTAGCAGCATTCCTTCAGCTCAATAGGCTCAGTAAGCACAGGCTGCAAAATGTGGCACCTCCAAGTCAGAATTTATGGATCCTTGCTGCTCTTTTCTGTGCCTGTGAGCACTGGATCCTGGCTCCAGCTGCTAATTTAACTAGGTTTGAAGGTGCTGAAATGCTATTGGATAATCCATGGGTCCGGTTCAAGAAGCACCGTAGCTGTGACTTGACTGATTAGAGTTACCCGCCAAATATAAAAGTATCAAACTAAAGAGAAGAGAAAACAGCTGCACGTTTCTGCCAAATGTGATTGATGCGATTTATTTCTCAATGCTTATTCCTGGCTGAAGAGTTCTGCTGACATGCAATAAACTCTCTGTGGATAGAAGTGAAAGGCATCAATCATTTTAAACTTCAACATTTCAGCATCAAAGTGCTGAAAAGGGGTTATGAATTTATCGTTAATCCATTAAAGTTTGGAATATTAAGAAGTCGAGGTTATTTTTGGACATCCAACTTGTTTTAACTTTATTTATTCATATAACTATTTGAACAGAACTCTTTTTTTAAGCATATTCTTTTATTATTCTAAACATTTATAAAAAAAAATACAATTAAGCTGAAATGGACATTTTCCTACTGTCACAAAACAGTTATGTGAATCTCTTTAAATTGCTCACAATATGCTTTAAATTACATAAAATGTTTAAAAAATAGTTTATTCTTTACACAAATTACTTCCAACATTAATATATTGTACTAACTGTTATTTGATGATAAATTATAGATGTGCACATTCTGCTATTACACTTCTGTCTCTCTGGGCTTCGTCTTCAGCTTAAAGGAGGCAGACTTCAGTATGGAGCATATGGTGACTGTGGCGTGTGATTCCCCCCCGGCTTTGCCTTTGAAACCACGCAGCCCTATACAGTACAATACCCCCCACCCACCCACAACCACCACCAGTGGGACAGCCCATTACTCTCTGTCACAGCCCTAAACAACGGTGTCACCGTACTATTCTTAGTCAAATATGAAAGCATGTATATTTATGTGAAATGACAACAGGACTTTCACTTTGAAGGAAGACACTGTCATGTCCTGTCTGCCTCCGGGCTGTTAAAAATGGAGCAGGGTGACAAATGAGAGAGAAAGTGAACGAGATGTGTGAAAACAAAGGAAAACATCCAAACATCCAAAGTTGTAAATATGTTACCACACTTTCACTAAAGAAAACATTTTCTCCCAAGCCTCAGCAGTGTAGCCGTCGTGAATAAATGTTTCATACTGCAGTGTTTACAACTGATCAGACAAATCAGATAATTACAGGAATTAAAATGGAATTGTTTTCGTTTTTTTTTTTTTTTTACCACCGTGCTAAGAATCCATCTTTCCTCCATTAACCGAGCCCAGTGGCTGCACCAGACAGTTTTTTAGAGGCTGTCAGGCTGATCCTACATCAGGGTGGTGCATGGAAAGTCATACGCGCATGGAAAGTCATACGTGCGCTGTGCCACCCCTGTGCCAAGGCTGTGCTGTTTCTGCCTGAGGCTTCTTTGTGCTAAGAGGGAGTTTTTCTTTCCCAATGTTGCCAAGTGTTTCTCGTGGAGAGTCAACTGATTTTTGGGGTTTCATTCTAATATTGCAGGGTGGAGAACTGAAATTTGAACTGAATTTTATGCAACCATCCATCCTTCCATTCATGCATCGATGGCTAGGCAAGGCAAGGCAAGGCAAGGCAAGTTTATTTAAATAGCACAATTCAACAGCAAGGTGATTCAAAGTGCTTTACAGAGACATTAAAAAACAAAAAGCATGAATTACAATGGTAAAGAAAGAAACAGTAGATAAAGAGGAACAGTAGATAAAATCAGTTGTTAAAATGTAATTTTTGCAATTTAAGCTTAAAAGTGAAACGGTGCGAATTTGGTGCTTTATTCAAATGCAGCAGAGAACAGGTGAATCTTCAACCTGGATTTAAATAAACTGAGTGTTTCAGCTGATCTGAGGCTTTCTGGGAGTTTGTTCCAGATATATGGAGCATAAAAGCTGAATGCAGCTTCTCCATGTCTGGTTCTGACTCTAGGCTTTGATAAAAAAAAAAAATGGATCCAGATGACCTGAGGGATCTGGAAGGTTTATAATGGG
>VUQR01010523.1:31474-41748 GCA_015108515.1 Hemichromis elongatus | reverse complement strand
AATGGCGTCCAAGAAGGCCCTGAATATGACGCAGCGGGGAGACTAGCTCCATGTGCCCCACCGGGGCCACTCGTACCCTCTGGGTCATCATCCCTACCCATTGCGGCGGATCCACCGGACTCATTAGCGTAAGTCGTCGTTTCATCCACACCGCCTTCGTTTTCCTTGCATGTCCAGCTTCCGAGGCCACTAAGCTCTGATCTCCTCCTTCCACTTAAGATGGAAGTTAGTACCACAGCGGCTGCTCTGCTCTTTTCCTTGAATTCGTCGAGAATGGTTTGTATAACAGTCACCTCTTCTTCCGGAACATAAAGATCCCAGTTACGCACAAACTCACCTAGGGCTCCCACCCTGCTTTTTGCTACGTCGAGCACTAAATCGCATTGCACTGGATCTACTTGACCCATTTCGAGCGCCTCTGCTTGGCCGATTATCTCTTCTTCTAGGTTAGCCTTCAGTTTATTAAACTTGCTGGACGCACAACGAGACCAAGCCGCTTTCTTCAACTTAACCTCTGTGGTCTGGGATTTTGTACGGCAGTCCTCGATAATTTCTCTCGCGAACCCACTCGCATCTTCCTCTTCCATAACAGTGATGTACTCAAAACTGCTCTTACAAACCTCCCTATAACTGTCTTTGAGTTCTCTCAATTCAGACATGAGGTCGTGTCCAGACAAATGGTCAATATTGAAACCAATGGATTTGGCTTTCCAATTAAAATCAGCTTGTGCAGAGGAGAGTCTCGACCGAAGGATTGCGGTTTTTCTCATATTTGTAAAATGCCAGTTTGTTTTGTTTTGATTTATCTGTACTGTAACCGCCAGTTACATTTTAGGCGGAGTGATTTGTGCATTTATGTTTGAGTTGTTATACGTTTACAGTTGCTTAGAGACCACCGGCCAGATAAGTTAGTATAACTGTGACAACTGTAACCGCAATAAACTGTTATAACTGTAACTGATGAGGCCGAGCTGGTGAGTTCCTGTGCTGACTAAATAACGTGTTAAAGCTTTAAATAAGTTAAAAGTTATAAACATGACTTTATTTAAACTGTACTGTCATTAATAGGAATGTCTTATTGATGTTGTATGGTTGTTTTATTTGTGTCTTTCAGTTAATTACCTTTTGGCTCTTGGCTTTTAGCTAGTGGCTTTTGGCTTCTGGCTTCCGGCAGATGCTTGATTACTGTACTGTATTGTAGTTTGTATTCATGAGAATAAAACTTGGAAAATCAGTAATTGGATGTCTGAGCCTGAGTAAGACACAGTCTCATCAGTTATAGCACACCCTGACGGTGGGAGTTTGCTAAGTTAGAGGTTAATGATAGTTAACTTGGTAAAAAACCGTACACGTATTATTTATTTTATTTCAGCCCGTTACTGTCCTTCTTGTCTTGGAACAACTGTAGCGACATAAATTCCCTAGGGATTAATGAAGTATTCTGATTGTGATTCTTATTCTGAAAAGTTTTCAGTCTTCCATCATTTCTTTATATTGTACCAGGAAAATGGGAAATATGTACAGCACTTAATGTAGCATGCAGGCATCCATGGAATACAGTGTATATGGAGGGAAAAATATTTCTAATGAGCCTGAAAGTCAATATTTGGTAACATTCGGTGATTTGAATTTTGCTATTCCTTATATCTTAACATATTATATTGCTAATAGTCTAGCCTGTTTTGTTTTGTAGCTAGTTTCACTTTCACTTCTTTTGTTACAGCCCCTTAATTCTCCCAAGCTCACCTCAAGAGAGTGATTCATAAACTTCAAATAACTGTAGACACATTACAAACATTTCCTGTGCCTGGAATGTGTTTCTCTTTAAAAAGGGGAGGATTTTGTGGGGTTGTACGGTCAGAGTCCAGATATGCAGATACTCTGGCTGATCAAGGTGAGCGATAAGTTTTATTGGTTGGGATTGTTTGTTCTCGATATGGCTTTGCAGGCTTAGAGTAGTGCATGACACAGGGGGTTATAAACGTAATCATCTAAATATCAATAAATACAACAAGTATTTACATAACTTAAATGTAAAATGTTTAGATAAAAGCATTTTAGCTGTACACCTTTGAAAGTGTTTGCCTATAGACTATGAAAAGAACTGAACTATTGAACGATCAATAGTTAACATACTATGGGGCCTAAAAACAAACAAGAACCATTTGGTTGACCTCTTGTAGTCTGAAAATGTGTCTAGACTGAATCCCGGTAACTGCGCTTATACAGTACTTATGCATGCATTTGCATCAACTGATTTTTTTTCAGCAATGGAGTCTCAGTATCACCATGTTGGATCACTGGATAGAACCTCTGTCCATGAAAACACAACAATGACAGGTAATATTTTCATGTCACTTTATTTTAATCAAGCAGTTTCCAGTAGTATCCAGTGATTACATGTTGGGCACTGTTTGTAGGTATGAAGAGGATTGTGATTTTTGTGCTCTATGGCCTGCTTGTGCTGCTGTTGTTGATTCTGCTGCTGGTAACTGGGATCAAATGTATGGCTATAGTCCACATCAACCATAGTCAAGTAAAGCTGGTTCATTCATACGTTATTATATAACTGTATAGGAATTTAACCTTTTTATTTCTATCATTTCTTCATTTTAAAGTCTCACAATTAAGCAGAGAAATCACAGATCTCAAGCAGTATCTTGGGAGAATGAACCATGGAGGAACAACTTCAGCTCTCAGCTCAGGTTAAAAAACAAAACAATAATGATATGTGGTTTGAATATGACAGTGCACACATAAATCTTTTAGTCCTCTTCACCATCTTGCGTTGTCGTTTTGTGGTTTTCTACGTTTAAGGTCAGATGACAGATCACAGTGCCGCCTTAGAGGAACTCACCCCAGTTAGAGGTATTAAACTGCATGCTTTAAAATCATTAATATCAGGGGTTTTTTTCTTTTTACAGTAAACATATGTTAATCCTCATCATAACAGGAACATGCAGCGAAGGCTGGGTGTCTTACCAGAGTAGCTGTTATCTGGTATCCATCACCAGTATAACCTGGACCAAAGCAGAGGAGCAGTGCAAAGCACACGGAGGACACCTGCTGGTTCTTAACACTGCGGAGGAATTGGTGAGTTCCATATCACGTCAGCTTGCTGTGAACGCTCCAATTAAGAAGCACACACAGTGTTAAACAAAGGGCTTTTTTTAACCACTTCTAGGACTACATTTCCAGCATTTTACCAATCAAGCATGCCTATTGGATCGGACTCGTGGAACAACTGCACGAGGGACAGTGGAGCTGGGTGGATGGAACTGACTACAGGTCAACCCCAACGTAAGAGAAATGTAAAAGAAATGTAAAGACAGATGAATGGGAGGAACAAATCGAGGCCGAAGGCAGTCGTCACTGTGTGCGACATCATTATTTCTCCTCCCTCTTTTGATTGTGATTAGTTTCTGGGATCAAGGTCAGCCAGACAACTGGGACTACAGAGAGAATGGAGAGGACTGTGGGCAGCTTCATCCGTCTGAGAGACATGAACGCAGGTTGTGGAATGATGCCGACTGTAACATCGAGTTCCGCTACATCTGTGAAAAAAGGGCATGAGGAACAGGGGAACCTACCCGAGCCTACGACCCCCGTCCCTCCCTCGCCAGCAAGGCAGACCCTGCGTGGCAGGAGTCCAAAATGATTAAAAAGATGTTACTGACGTTGATGTGTCAAAGAAATAGATGAAACATGCATGAAGGACTTCAAGTCTTTTCTTGGACAATGAATAAATAGCTATGGAAACAATAGCACTTGTATTCATTTACTGATGTTTTATTTTTTCAAATGATGCCCTCTTGGGTTCACTGGCAGCGGTCACTAGGGACGTCAGCATTTTCCTCATTGTAACCAGCCTC
Source organism: Hemichromis elongatus (assembly GCA_015108515.1). Lineage (NCBI taxonomy): Eukaryota > Metazoa > Chordata > Actinopteri > Cichliformes > Cichlidae > Hemichromis > Hemichromis elongatus. Next base: position 37,876 of record VUQR01010523.1, on the reverse strand, counting down.
AGCGAAGCACATGGCTGCATTCCTGTCACACTCGCAGATAAATTTCTCACACGGATCATTGTCATCTAAAAGACAAAGGCCAAGGAGACAGTTGAGTGAATAAATACTATTTAAGAAGTGTTTGCTGTAAGCAGTAAGAGAAAATCTAACTACTAGCTGTAAACAAGGGAGATTGATAGTACCCTCCAGTTGTTGTTAACACTCACCCAGGCAGGTGACCGTTTTGCTGGCCTTGTCACAGTTATAGCTGTATATTTCAGTGTAGGGGTTGTCCAGGATGGCCCAGCAGTCATCGTGCTGCATGGCATCATTGTAGCACTGGTCGTGGATCTGACAGCACCTACAACAAACACATGACACAATCAGACCATTAAAGCAACCCTTTTAAATTTACTAAAGAACTGCTGCTAACTTTCCTAAGCGTATAGTCTGCATCCTGGATCATTAAGGTGAACATGTCAGGGTTGTTGCTTAACTTGGCAGAAATCAGGAAGTAGGACAGTTTATCAGCAACCTCTCTGTGACTCTCTGAGGTTGTACAGTGATGGCATTGGTTTTTATTTTGCTTATTTTTTTGGTGTATTTTCTTTATATCTATTTATGTCTATAACAAGCAAATAAAAACTAACAAAAAAACATAAAAAAAATATATTGATAACTGTCCGGCTCAGTCCATGTAGACCTGGGTGATTCACTAATGAATTTTATCTAATGAGCTTTTAATCAATAAAACAAAAAGAGATAATAAAGTGAAGCTGCATGCAAAACACTTTTCACTGAACACTGTAAATGGGAAAATGTCCCCAGCTAAATGCCATTAATGCAATAGATTTATTTACACAAACAACTGAATGGCTTTTCTGAGGGAACAGTTACTTTGAGCACAAAGGCTCACGGGACTGTTACTGTTCTAATAATGAATGAAGCAGTTTTGTGGTCCCGGTGTGGTTTGTGTGGCCGAGAAAAGAGAAGTTGAACTCGTAGCAGCCATGACCAAGACTAGACTGAATAAAGATTTCCAGCCTGTGTCCAGTGTCGCGATTGTTGTTCAGGTGATAAATGAAAGTAATAATCATGCAGCTGTGCAGTGTGTGGGAGATCTCCTCTCATGTAATATTAACAATGCAGAAAAACACTCCTGGCTTTAAAGACATTTTTTTGTTACATTTTGTGAGATATGTCCAGATTACAGATTACATAAACTATTTCCTGTTTGAATACTTGCGATACAACGGATAATTCACAGTGAGTGTGGGAGACTCAGAGGGAGTTATCTCACTGGGGGACACAACATGGCAGGTAGCAGGTACGACTCCAGCAGTCTTACCTGTCAAGCTCATCAACAGGCGCGCCAGAGCCCCCCAACCCACAGTAGCAGCCGTAATCAGCGTAGTCCAGCGCTGGCCAGCTATCGGGTACAGTGCACAGGATCATGGACCTGAACTGCCACAGAGCTCGATATCCCAGCACTACGAGACCCAACAGAGACATGTAGCAGGTTCACATCCCAGAACTGTCTGGCATTGCGTAGGGCAAAATCAAAACTCAAGGAGAGATTTTATGATATAAGATTTACTGAAAGATGTCATGATGGATACTTTTAAACTTACGAGCTGGGAGACTGAAGAGCACAATGATTAAAGAATGACTCGGCTGCATTTTGCTGGAGAAGTGCCTGAAAGACCTTTGGTGTAAAGCTGATGCTTTATATTGACCGTGGAACTGAGAGGTGGTCCTATTTTAACCAGTTGGTGAGACTCATCCACTCCCTTTTTAAATACCTTATACAATGTATATAAATGCACATGTATTGTAAATATGTGATAGATGCATACACAATCACATAAATATAAAGAGCAAGCACAAACCCACTAAGGCTTTTTATATTTGGTTTATCATTTTTTTCTTCACATATAATGTCACATAGAATTTTCTTTGATCTTATATGCACGCCGAACATAAACAAGGTGCAACTGAAGGTCATGGGAACTGTGCCAAATGTTAGCTATTTACACAGGTGCATGTTCAAGTTTTAATTTAACTCCAGGTAATCCAAACCCAAGGGAGCACGGAGTAAGCAGAAAACGCAGAAATACTTTATATTCAGGAAAATTTAAAAGATAAAAGGTCCAAATGCCCAAGTATTGGGTAGCATTTTAAAATTATGTCAGACTACTGAGCATTTGTAAGATATTAGTAAGGTGTTAGTGCAGTATTAGTACGTGCTTAAGCCTCCATTTATGTAATATTACTCCTCCTTAGTATGTGATTTATAAATACAGCTATGTTTATCCGTCTCTTACTGTTACACCGTGTACATTGCCTGGAAATTAGGCTAAGAATGACAGAGATGGTTATCCTGAACATTCAAAATGTATCGTATCCACAACTGGATGACTGGTGTTGTGTTATGGAGCACATAATAGGGTATTGGTGGAGTCCATCAGGAGATACATGTGTCATGTTGAAGACAGGAAATGGAAATGCTCGTGGTCTATTTACTGCTTTGGCTCAGAGAAACACTCAAGTATGTGTAGCTTAGTAGATATGGAGAAGTTTTGTTCAAACGACACCATGACACGAAAATACAGAAGGCGACATATCTCAGAGTATCTCTGAGTAAACACAGTTGTTTTACTGGTGCAACAGAGTAAACCCTAACAGCAGGGGTCCTATAGTATGGTTGTATGCTAGTGTAACTTAAATGTCAGATCTCTGCTGCTGCTTCTCTTTATGAATGATGCTTTTAAGACTGCTGCTTTTTGGGAGTCTTCCAGAGATCGTTTTTGTGTCTTCTTTGATCCAAATAAGTGTATGCTACAAGTTTGTATTGCCAATTATGCACTCATGCCTGGTGACTGACAGCAGCTTGGTGTGAACCCTCAGGGGTACTTTGGATACACCGACTGGTGTGGCAGGAACCTCTCAAAATAAAGCAGAAAGGTAGATCTGAGTCGATGGAAGGATTTGAGATTCTCTCAAACATGCTCGTTCTTGGTCCTGATCCCTCCTTAGGTGCTGAAAATTTTTACAATAAATCGAATGATGTGAGCAGGAAGACTCCTGGGTGCATGGCTATTGCTGACTTTCTTTTTCAAGTTCCCAAAGGTGGCCTGATCAACAGACTGTGGGAACTGTTAGCTATTTACACAGCTGTGAGGCTGAGGAGTTATTTTTAATTCAACTTCCAATAATTCAAATCCATGGAAACACAGAGTGACCAGGGAGAAAAGACCAACCATGTAATGGAGATAAGTAGAAGAAAAATTCTCAGATAAGATAAGTAAGATAAGTAAAAATACTGTAACAAAATTTTGTTGTATAAAAATGTGCATAAAATATAAAAATGAAAGCTTAACCCCTTAAATAAGCATATATACATCCATCAGCCAGATATGAGGTAACCAAGGTCTCATCTCACATTATAATTTTGTGCTATAACCTTATGATTTCTATATAATACATATATATTTAAAATATTTTTTTAATTATATACAGTCTTCGTAGTATATCCAGTGAATGTCTAAGCTGTGAGTCATTCACTGACCTTCAGACGCTGACATATTTGTACATACTGGACAGCCCCCTTGATGATGATGATGATGATGATAACCTTTTACTTCAGAAATATAAAATAAATCAATATATACATATACACATAAAATATTTACATGACATAAAATACCAACTCAATTGCCAAGTCCAAAATAGAGAAGGAAGGAATGCCTCCATACTCCCTCCCACATGCTCAAAACCAGTTTAATCTGTATTACTAATATTTTCAATGAATTCTATTAATGCCATAGGCGTTGATCAGTTTGATCAGAAACCTCACTAACTAGCCATTATTGTTTTCTGTTTATCAATTAATTTGTCAGATCTGTTATAGAGAGCTTTGTCCAGTATTTTGGAGAGTTGTAGAAGTATAGAAACAGGCCTGTAACTGTATAACTTGTGAATTGGTGTCGATCTCTATTTTTGTACAGCATTATAACTTGAGCTATTTTATTTGTGTCAGGAATGTACAAACTGCACCTGTATGTTAAAGGGTTAGGGATACCATCACTAACAGTTTTTTTTTAGCAATGCCAATCAAGTCACACTATTAAGCATTAGTAAAATATAAGCAAGGTAATAACAAATCCTTAATGCGTCATTTATATAGCATTACTCCTGCTTAATATGCAATTTATAACTGCAGATATATTATTATGACTATGATTATTACTGGCAGTGATGTGGTTGCAGTGACAGGTGTACATGGCGTAATAATAACAGATGGATAAATATATCTGTATTTATTAATGCCATACTAAGGAGTCATGATATATAAACGATGAATTAAGTATTTGCTAATACCTTACTAATATCGTCCTAGTGCTTAGAGTGCTACCTTCTTTTCTTCCACAATCATTTAAAACATTCAATGAGTACTATGCTCGATGAGTTCAGCTGCACACGATATCCAAAAACCTTTGATGTCACCTTATTTATTTTATACATTTACTAATTAATTAATATTTTTTGGTTTTAGAGGCATTTTGTAGTCCTTTTGTGATCCATGGGCATTCTCCATCATTTTTCCTCTTATAAACATTTTTCTAAATGTTGAATCTGAACTTGAATCTGTGTTTTACTAGTCAGGACATTATACACAGAGTTTTCTTTTGGTTGTCAGGATCTTTTGCTACTTCATAACCTCTTTTTTTCAATGGCATTGCTCTATAGTTTGGTTTATTCTGACAGGTGTTTAAACAGTGTTTAGGGCTGTTCTGAGAGTGAACAGACCATATCTGTACACGTCAGAGTGCGTCTGAAAGGGGCAGTTAGTACCAACTCTAACTGGTTTTTAAAGGGTTTTGCTGTCCTCATGGCATGGATCTTAAGTGCTGCAAGGGTCCCAAAATGTCACGGCTTTTTTGTATATATTCATGATGGACATTTAGGGCAACATTTAGTGAAAAACAACTCATTCAAGATTTTCATTTTTAATTTAACAAAGTTATTTTTCATAGCATTTAATCCCCCGATCTTCTACCTCAAATCTGACTCTGGGGTCTGCTCTTACTCACTCTCATCAAGTTCTAATCAAGTTCACCAGTCTGCTGAGGGAATGATCCTAATTGTCACATTTTGTCCTACTTTAACAAGCACTTGTACCCACTTCCCATAAATTAGCATTAGCGCATTGCTTGACTGCTTATCCATCCCACCACTCACTGCTATTAAAGTATTAACACAGAGGTTCCCGTGAGGAGCCCCATCCCTGCTCTAACACACCTGCTTCATATGATCAACTGGTCGTTACACGCCGCTGCTGCAAAAACAACTAATGGATGAAATAAACTTCTTTGATCGTTCATTTCTCGCTCATTGCATCAGAATCAGATCTTTGAATGTCCCTTTCCATTATTTTGTGTTTTCCACATGTGATTGGCCTGCATCATTTGATGGTTTGTATGTAAAAGAATAATTTATAAACTGAAGCTTTAATATGGATTTTTTTTTTTTAAAGTATAAGAAGCATGTCATAAAAATAATACAGTGACGTTTATTACCTTAAATTTACACGCTATGGAAACTGAGTAAATGCTGTTTGTTTTTCCTCTATCTCATTGGTAGAACCTAAGTGTGTCGGCCTAACAGAACATCAGATTTGATGTTGGTTTTTGAGAGATGTCTCCACCCCCGCTCACCCTCACTTATAAAAGCAGGCTGTTCCAAATTTCAGGTTCATGTGACCGTAACCATGAATTTGATTACTCCTCCTCTGCTGCTGCTTCTCACAGGTAAGCATGAAAAAGCTTATGCATGTTATGATCATTGTTTTACACAATCACTGTATAACTTCAAAAGAGATTTTTTTATATAAATAAATCGATAAATTCTCATAATTTATTCTGTGTGTACGTCCTAACAGCTTGTGTGGTCAATGGTGCAGTGCTGCCCAAGGCAATGTGGCATTTTGCAATGATGATCGAGTGTGCCCAGCCTGGTGTTAACCCTCTAATTTACAACAATTACGGCTGCTGGTGTGGCTTCGGAGGGAGGGGCACCCCCCGAGATGGAGTGGACGCGTAGGAAGCAGACATTACAAATCAAACTTGTTTTCAGTTTTTGTAATGGAAGTGAACTTCACATTGTCTCAAACATGCTCTCTCTCCTCCCAATCCATTTGTAGGTGCTGCAAAATTCACGATAAATGCTATCACGAAAGCAGAACGACTCCTGGATGCACGGATTTTGCTAACCTTCCTTACATTATTGATTATGATTTTGCATGCGAAAATCAAAGCCTGACCTGCTCAGGTACCACTGTCACTTAGACTTACTAAAAAGGCTTACCCACGCACACACACACACACACACACATACACACACACACACACACACACACACACA
>VUQR01010523.1:15064-31454 GCA_015108515.1 Hemichromis elongatus | reverse complement strand
ATACATACATTTTGGGCAAAAGAAATAGTTAAATTCTAATGTTCTGGGTTTAAAAAAAAAAAGTATTTAAACCTAAATCTAGAGCATCACAAATTTCCAGCTATGCATGTATGTACGGAACCAGACCACCTTTGTAAGGTTAAAATGTGTTTATCTATTACTGTGAAGTTGTGTATTCGTGTGCTGACACAGCTCTTTCTCTGCAGAGGCCAACGATACGTGTCAAGCTGCTGTTTGCGAGTGTGATCGTGCTGTGGCTCACTGCTTTGCGCAGAATACATACAACCCAGAAAACAAGAACCTGGATCCCAACGTTCACTGTGTCAACTGATCACATCACCCACCATAGCAGAAAGTTTGATTTGTCACTTTTCAATACTCACTATTTCCCACTTGTAAGAACTTATAACACAGCTGATTGATTTTTTTTAAGGTGTCAATTTGAACACTGATCCAAAAGTTTAACTGAAATATTTTCAACTTTTGATACCAGTACAGAATTTCTTCTTCTGTCTTTTAAACTGACATCAGGGAGAAGTCTGGTTTCAGCAAAGCAACCGTACAACATACAGCTGACTTTTATTTCAAAATAAAAGTTTAGATCTTGGAGCCTTGTATAGAAAAGTGGTGAAAAGTGTTATTTACTCAGTTGATTGCAGATAATTCAAAGCCAACGGATAGAGGCAGAATAAAGGGGTGGCCCGTGGTGATTGTTTAGATTCAACCTACTGTTGAAGAGGCTTAGATTTAATCAATTCATACAAAATCTCCAATTGTTGTACAAATGCCATTAATAAAGACAGCTATCATGTAAAACATAAAACTGCACAGCTGGTTCTTGATGGTCATCTATCTTCGGTTCAGGATGAATGTGTGCACTTGTGTACTTAAAACAAATGAACCTAAATGAACGGTGAGACTCACAGCAAACTAAACCAATAGCTAAAAGGAAAAAGAAATGCGGTGATGAACAGGAAATCAAAAGGTGTGATGTTCCTGGGTTTTCTTTTATCGACTTTGAATTCTTTTTATTATTTAACATTCCCTTTGGTTCTTAGTTTGATCAGTATTATTTATTCCTGATGTGAGTCATGTGCATCACAAGTCTTTGTGGTTTTTATTATTTTGTATTTTATGTTTTCTTAGCCTTCCTTTTATCCCCTTTTGTGTCCGGTTTAAGTGTTAGTCCGTCTTATGTGTTTAGTTACGTCCTGTTTTACTTGGTAGTTTGTCACGTGTGCTTTGTATTGATTTAGTCTCCCCTTGTGTGTTTCCTATTGTTTCATGCATGCATATCCTGGGTTTCCTGTATTATTATTCCTATTGTCTCCTTGTTATTTACAATGCCTGACTCCACTTTCTGTTTTTTGGATCATGTTTCTCTTTGAACTATTCAGCATTAAAGGCTCGCCATATTTTTACTTTTGTTTCCTGTGTTCTGCATTTGGCACTACAATAAAACTATCCTCATGCTACACAGCTGATTGTGGGACTGGAATCGGCAATTTTAATTGTCGGGGGGTAAAAAAAAAAACTGTAGTTCATAACATGACAGCATATGAAAAATGTATTTTTAAAGCAACAGGAGTTCTTTGAAATGAAGCTTCTTTGATCCTTACACATTGTGTGTCTCATTAATTAACATGACTGTGTTACTGAAACAATGCCTATTGAAACATCCTATTGAATTGCATCTTGGTAAATTAAGTCGTCTGGAGACCATTTCCCCCATGCTTGATGCTGGCCCTGTGGAACTTTTGTTTTGCTACAATATGCCTTGGTCTTTGAACTTATCAGCTCATTGTTGTCTTTCAGATGCTTAATCTCTTCTTGTCATCAACACTTCCATGTAAAACATACCCCGCCCACTAGTTTTTGTCCCCTCCCATGCCCTGTCAGTGGTTCTTGGTCATCTGACTCTCTCAGTTCCATTTTCTGAATCTGTTACTAATACTTCAACACATCCTTGCAATGAACTCTCGGAACAAAGAACTTTGTGTGATTTCTTAATATTATTTTAATGTGCCTTGTGCAATTATTTGATGGTCACCTTAAGCAACAGAGGTTCATTGGCTGCTGACACAGGAAGTTTTTTTTTTATATTAACTTATTTGTTTTGTTATAAACTGTCTTTCATGCCTACAAATATAATTCACTGGGTGCTTCATCAATGTGACTGAGCATCTGTGCATGGAGATAGTTGCTTCGCCACCGGTCCATTTATCAAAAGTGCAGCAGCGTATTGAGTACAACTAGCACTGTACAACTACACAGTAACAACCAGCACATATTAAAGACAGCTGTTTATCAATGTCCTTAACTTTCTAAATCTGATGAGTTCAAAGGATGATGAGAGATAACTTTCATCTTCAGAAAAACGGCTGTCTTCAACACCATATTGCACGCGGAGGGTTTTCGTCTTTTATGGCTCATTAAGAGCATCCCTTATGGGATTCTGATCAGGACTTCTAAATCCAAACTATAGACTTGCAGAGGATGTTCACTCTGGCTCATCACAAACTTTTGTTACTTGAGAGAAGTAAACTGTTCTGATTAAAAATATAATAAAAAGATTGGAATTGGGATCATTGAGAGTGGCTCTTCTTTATAAGAGATTTTCACTGAACCCCCAGGATTCGGCTTCAGGGCACAAACTAGTCAGGCATTAATGGTCTGCCCCCGAACCAGAAACCTGGCTGCACTGCCCTAAAGGCAATTTTTGCTGTGGTAACTTCAATTATTGTGATAATCTGGTAAAAACCGACAGTCTTAAAGGTGCTTTTAATCAATAACAATCCTTTTTTTTCTATGCAGATCTGAGGATTCAACAGTACGTGTCAGGAAGTGAATCTATTAGTCTCAGTGCAGGGGTGGAGATAAATTTGCAAACCTCAATCACAGAGAAGCATATTGGGGTCATGGTCCTAAGACCACCGGGGCCCTACACCAGGTTATATTGGTTATAACCACTTATAATGGAACAAATGATTGATTATTGATCAGTGTGTAGCACACAGTAAAGACACACTCCTTATCTCCCTTCCTTTGTTTGTCTTCCCTCCCTATATCTCTGTCAGTATGTAACCATTTATGTACTTGTATTTACCCCTTGGTCCCTGGATTTGTCTCACCCTCCCTCCATCTCTATCTCCATCCCTGTATTTACCACTTGCCCTCTTACTCCAACCTTCTCCATCCCTATTTACCCACATTTATTCCTCCCTCTATCCTATCACCTCCCTGTATTTACCTCTCCCTTGATCCCCATCTCTCTCCCTTTCTTCACTCCATGTCTTTTCCGTTCTCTCCTCCCTCATCCCTCCCTCCTCCCTATACTCCCGTGTTATCTCTTTGTTCCCTCTCTATATTTTCTCTTTCCTATCTTTATCCCTTTTTTTCTCTGTCCTTCATTTCCTTAATCCCTCCCTATTTCCCATTCTATCTTCCTTCTCTCAGTTTTCCCTTGTCCCCTGTCTCCTTTTCTTCCTCTAAGGCTCCCTCCCTTCATTTCCACTTGACTCACCAGTTTCCTATCTCCCTTCTTCCATCACTCCCTTTCTTCCCACCTTCTATTTAATTTTAACTTTTAGTTTAAAACTTTCCTTTTTGGTTTTATTATCTATACTGTAACTTGAGAACCACTGTTGACAAATAGATTTATATAAATAAAACTGTGAATTGAAGTTGATTACAAAACCCTAACTAAACCCAGTCATTTAACACAGCACACTAAAATACACAAGAATCAACCAAAAACCGAATAGAACGTGATATAAAAGTTTCCTTTCTGATTTATTTTCTTATTTAAGTGATGGTCAATCGGAGGTGGGACCAAGTCATTGTTTTGCAGGTCTCAAGTCTTTATCCTCAAGTCACAAGTCAAGTCTCAAGTAATGCAAGGCAAGTCAGAGTCGAATCTCAAGACACTGGTGTAAAAGTCCAAGCAAAGTCACAAGTCTGAAACTTTGAATTTCAAGTCCTTTCGAGTCTAAAAAAAATGAAATTTTTTTTTGCAATTATATGCTAAATGTAAATATTAGACCACATGTTTTTTTAAATCTTGGTTTATCTCAACACATGAAGAAACAAGTGAACTTAGAAAATATACAGTTTTTTTTGTTTGTTTTTTAAAATCTGGTTAATTTGATTGGCTGTGCTACAGCTCACGTAAACATGCGTACGAAGTGTGGTTTAAATGAATGAATGAATTGAATTAATGGTGCACGCTTTTTATATAATATGCGCGTTAAATTTTAGATTTGGGGTATAGTATCAAGTCCAATTCAAGGTGTAAAAGTCCAAGTCAGGTCACAAAACTAAGAACATTTTTTTCAAGTCAAGTCTGAAGTCATAAAATTAATGACTCGAACAAGTCATGTGACTTGAGTCCTGAAACGTTTAGGTTGGTGTTGTATTCAACCAAACCAGCCTCCTTAATTTAAAGAATAAATCCTCTGGTTGTTTTACCCGGTTTCAAAAGTTCAGTTTCAGCAGCGTGTCTGTAGATCCCACACAGATTATAGATTTGAATTAAATCCTGCCTATAAAGACATTAAGAGGACCAACATCTCCCACAAACAGATGCCTTGTTGTCTACACTAGAAGACCTTAATAAGCTGAGATCTGCAACCCTTTATTACAATTTGCAGTTATGCACAAAGGCTACTGTCGGTGACATCCTGCAGTACGAAAGCTTCGGTATAAAGGGAATGTCTGGAAAAAAAAAATGTCACAGTTGATCCGTTTGCTTTGCAGCATTTTATCCTTACCTACATAATGGTTATGCAATCAAAGTAAACACCTGTCATGTTACCCTTACCTGATTTTCACTCCACTACAAACTTGTGTCTTTATGGGCACCAATAACACGGGTAGAAATAATAAAATAAAAACACTGAAAATATACAACTGAACCATTTTCTGATTTCTTTTTCTGGTTCTTTTCATCGTGTATATTTTGTGAACAGTAATTAGGTGCAGTGAATGCTTAGTCTACATACTGGTGAGTCCAGGATTTGATTAAGTCATACAATCTACAGCTGTTATTGTATATTAATTTGCAAACTGGATTATTCAAAACCTCTACAGATAAAAACAAAAAGAATAGGTACAGCTGCACAGGTGGACACTGATGCTCGTCACATTCTGAACTAAAAATAAAGTGTGTATTTGTGTAATTCACAACAAAAGCAAGAACCTGGTTTCTAAAGCCCAGTGTGTGACCCGAAAAGCAAACGCAAAAAGGAAAACTCACAGCACTAATGGAATTTTGCAGTCAACATTTTTTTATGAAAACTTCATTGTTTTTATGATTTGTAATGTGTCTTGTTTTTTTTTCTTTTTTAAATACATTACATGTGTTACATTTCCACCTTTTAGTGTCTTTGTGTCCACTTCCTCGTGTAAGGAGAGCCGATGCAGCCGTGCTCTCCTCCTGGTTAGTAAAACTAACATTTTCAAGTCTCGGTTTCAGGCGATTCCAGGTCACTTCAACACAAAGGTCAAGGTTGTGGCTCGGCTTCAGAGTTCAGCGGTTACAGATCTCCCCCATCCTCATCGTTTTGGTCTCCAGTAACCACACTTGTATTGACCAATCAGGGTCAAGTGAAGTTGGAATGCAGTCATTTAAAACACCAGGCTGCTCATAATATAACACGTACTTGCAAACACTGAACATTTCAACATTTTCAAATTCTGAGATCACAGAACAGTTCAAATTACCAAATGTTTTAAACATATCAGGGAGATACTTAGGTCCAGTTTCAGCAAAGCAGTCCAGATAGCAGCTGTGTACAACAACAGATTGATTTCAAAAGAGGAGGAGGGAGCGCAGCTCCGTGGATTATATTGGCTTGTACAGAAGAGTGGTCACGTACTTTTTCTTGTATCGGTGTGTTGCACTGAGAACCATCACCCCGTCCTTTAAAAGCCAAACAAAACACAAAAAAAGCAACCCACAATCACATGACATTTAGACACAGCACTGTGAAAACTGACAATCAAAATCTGAACTACAGCATTAACAATGTGGGCAAAAAACAAAAAAAATAATCTAGTCAAGTTCTTACCTTGATGGAGAGGGCATACAGGTGATTTAGCATCACATGGTTAGGCTCTGGAAGCAGTGTCGGGTCACACTGTGGAAAATTCGCAGTGGGATGAATCAGACAAATGCAAAAACGTATACTTGTGAATAATTATATAATTAAACATATAACAGCTTCAAGCCTGGACTTACAGAAATACCAGTGTCCTTGTTGAGCAGCACTTGCAGCAGGTGGGGGGGTAAGAAAGGAGGATGTTTGAGCTTGTCATCTGGCTTGGTTACATATGCGTCCTGTTGGTAGGGGCCAGGAGGAGAGCTGGACAAGTCTGGGAAAGAGCGATCAAATGTATTCATCTACAGTCAGCAGCAAAATAATTAGGTAAAACATTGCTAGTACTCCTGTTGACTCTATAATTGCTTCAATTCTTTGTTGCATAAACTCAACAAGATGCCAAAACATTCCTCAGATTGTGGTCCATGACATGATATGACATCATCACAGTTGCGGTAGATTTCACAGCTGCACACTCATGATATGAATTCTCATGTTGGACCACATCCCAAAGTGCTGAGTTTCTGTGACACGACGCGTGATCCAGCAGCCATCAGAAGACGGGTACACCGTTTTACGGTCAGCAGCAATACTGAGGGTAAGCTGTGGTGTTCCTCAGAGATGTGCTGCTGTACACCTTAATTGTAACGAGGTGTTCGTGAGTTTCTATCGTCTTGCTGTCAGCTTCAAGGAGTCTGGCCATCGTCCTCTGACTCGACATCAAGAAGGCATTTTCTCCCAGAGAAATGCCGCTCACTGGATATTCTCTCTCTTTCCCCCTCCGTTAGAGAGTTCTCTTTAAACGCTAGAGATGGTTTTGTGGGAAAAATCCCAGCAGGTCAGCAGTTTCTAAAATACTAATACCAGTCTGGGACCAGCAACCATGCCAAAGTCACTTAAATCACTTCTCTTCTCCATTCTGACACTTGGTTTGAACTTCAGCTGAACATGTATACATGGCTAAATGTACCAGGTTGTCGTCATGTGATTGATATTTGTGTTACCAACCAGCTGATGGATGTACCTAACAAACTGGCTGGTAAGTATACATCCATCAAAGCCAAATATATAAAACTGTCAGCACACAGAGAAATGTGGCCTAAGCCTGAACATGCTTTGGGGTTAACCACCTCAACGTTTTTGAGCTCCAAATTAACAAGTTTTGATACCTGAGACGTCAGCCGAGTCCTGAGAGTCAATCCTAAGGGCATCAAAGACTTCAAAGTCTGTTCTTTTCACCTGTATGACATTATTGACCGTTCCAGTCTTAGATGTCACCACGGCCTGGGAGAGAGCATCAAAAATTATTCATTTTTAAAAGTTAATGTAATTGATATGTACTTCCAAGTGTAAACCATTAATAAGAGTTAACTAGTGACACTTTTTACCTCCTAAATGTAAAACCTCCACTCACCCCAGCCGGATCCAAGATCCATTGACCGTCCACACAAAACTTGTATTGGTGCTCTCCCTCAGGCAAGTCCACAATAGCCACAAAGTTATTCCGACTGGGTTTGAGAAAGAACCGCTTGTTACTTTTTAATCCAAAGTTTAAACAGTGAAGGATCTCTGAGGCAGCTTTCCCCTGATTCAAACTACCTTTTGTTGAGTGGGATCTTGGTGGACCAGTTGTTAAAGGAGCCGGATACAAAGACGTCTTTGGCTGCGCCCGCCCACCTGAACACAGTTGGTCTGGCCTGCGCTAGATTTTTAGCGTCGCTGTCCAGGTCCTGCTGCCAGGCCAGAAACTCCTGTAATTCCTGTGGAGACTGAAAAGCATGATATCAATGCATTATTGTCATGTTAGCAAGAGCACCTGCACCTCAATGGCAAACTTAGAAGAACACTAAAGGATACAGAAAACTGCTTCTTTTTTTTTTCTTTTTTTTTTTAAAAACACATGCATCCTTTTAAAAATATCTTTAGCGTATGATATGTTCTTTGATGTTACCCTCCAATCAGATACAAAAAATAAAGACTCGATTTGCCTCTCAGGAATTTGAGATGGGTCAGATAAATCAAACTGTTGCACAAATCTTCGTTTTAACAGAATATACAGCCTTCCTTGCATCCATTATGTAAAGTTTGCACATCCTGAAAAGAGCATATTTTACTGTTTTGACACATTACTGACACTTTGCACCAACTATTTTAGGAGACACACTAAACTCTCTAGATTTATCTCCTTCCTTCGAGGTAGCATCAACATGTCGCCTCAGCATTAAATAAACTGGTTATCTTGCCTTTTGTTTTCCATTACATTGCACTCTGATCAGTTGTAAAAAATAAAACCTTCTAGTTAATACCATTTAAACCCCTCTTTTACTGCCAATATCTGCAAAAAATAAAATCCACAAATGTTTACTAGGAGAACTTGGCATTGCAATCAGGTGATCAGTGTTATTCATATCACCTGTTAGTGGTTGTATTGTGGTGGCTAATTAGTGTAACTGCACTTCACAAAGATGGCACTATTTTGGTTACCAGACTGTTTTTAGGAAATTGCTTAAAGACTTTATGGTTGGCTGTTTAATTACTTGACATTTGTAATCCAAATCATTTAAGGTACTGATTCAATTTTATGTCTATAGTGTCAATTCACACCTTATATTGCAAGCTAAAGCCCATACAATAGAGAGAGAAGTCACACAATCCTGCTATGAGCAAGCACTTGGTGACAAAACTCCTTTTTAACAGGAAGAAACCTCAACCAGAAGAACCAGGATCAGGGACTGGCCACCATCCACGGTGACCAGTTGTGGTTGAGGGTAAATTGATTAATTGTACAATAATTGGTACCAGCTCCTTTAACAACCAAAACCTGGATGGCACTTAATATCTAATGCAATGGGACTTAGAAGAAGCTTTTACTTAAGAGTTCATGGTGTAAACTTGCTCTTGGTACCTTTTGATCTTCTCTCTGGAAAAGGTCTGCATCATCTGTGCTGTCCATCATGATGTTAGAACGAGCCTCCTTCCCTCCATGATGTCCCTCTCTGTATGACCTCTCACCATGACTTCCACCGGACCGGTCACTGCTGCTGTTCCCCATCCTGATGGCTTCAAACACTGCAGACAACACATCAAGTCAGCAGAGTACACCGGGAGCCCCACAATGACCACCAGGAGCCCGTAGCGATACAATTCACAGATCCACTAATAACAACAGCAGCAGCAGCAATGATTGCTGGCATCTAGCCAGCTAACAACTACAAATAACCCACCAAAAACCTGGCAGTGGAGCCTCGGCTTACTGCAGGCAAGAGGAGCACCTTGGTCGGGGTGTTTTTATTCTTGTGTCCTTATCGTGGCTTTTTTTCTGTCTCATGAAAGTTTTCCTCTGCCTAAAAACACCAGAGCTGAACGGCGTCCTTCGTCGCCGCGGACTAATACAAAACAGCAGTCAGGTTTTCTCCAAGCCCTTCTTTCTTTTCTTTTTTACCTTCCGCTGCCCTTATTTTGGTTTTATTCCGTCTTAGTCAGCCGTACTCCGAAGAGTTTCGCAGTTTAGCAGAAACTTCAGCGTCTGGTTTTGAAGGCCTGCTGAAAACACACCTCTTCCGCCTCCTGTGCTCGTTTTCAAAGACTGTTTAACTGTTTGCTGCCCTGACGTCACTGTCACTGACCCAACTTTTTTTCGTTAACTGCGGCGGACTCATTAAGTATCGGTTGTGTAACCCTCCGTGGGCGCTTTAAAAAATAAAACAGGCTAATAATTCAAATGCACAGCAGCAGGTGTAAACGTGAGGCTAGCGGTGGGTTTCTAAAATGAAATCATTGAAATGCTCAAAGAAAAGGAGAAATAGACGTTAATCAGCGTTCAAGCACGATTCTCCCTGGAAACATGTAGTCACAGTTTTACAGGCTTTCAAATGCATTTAGAAGAAAATGCACAACATAATGTATTCAGACTTTTTTGGACTCAAACTATATGTACCTGTTTCCACTTTTCTGCATGTTTTATCATCAGTTCAATTTTATTTATATAGAGCCAAACAGTCACCTCAAGGTGCTTTACATTACAAATTAATACGGAGAAAAACAAAACCATAAAAAAACTCACTAGCAAGCACTTGGTGACAATGGGAAGAAAAAAAAACTTTAATCAGGAAGAATCCTCCAGCAGGGAGGGACAGAGCTCTGCCATGTTGAGGGGAACGGGAAGGAGACAGGACAAAAGACACAAAGTGGGAGAGATTAATAATAACTAATAATTAAATATAGAGTCTATAAACACAAAGCGTAAAAACAAGTAAGTGAAGCCCCCCCAAGCATCCTTGAGCTGTTGCAACGTAATTAAGAGAGGGGTGTAGAGTCATCTGATCCAGTCCTAACTAAACTAAACTTTATCAAAGAGGAAAGTTTGAATCTAATCTTAAAAGTAAAGAGGTTGTTTGTCTCCTGAATCCAAACTGGGAAATGGTTCCACGGAACAGGAAGCTGGAAACTAAAGGCCTTCCAGTCTACTTTTAAATACCCATAAGAAGCGCAAGTAAGCCCGCAGTCTTAGAGTGAACTGGTCTGTTGGAGTGATATGGTACTATGAGATCTTTAAGAGAAGATGGGTCCTGATTATTCAAGAATTTATATGTGATGAAAAGGTTTTGAAATTTAATTCTGAATTTAGTTATACAGAAAAAAAAGGATGTAAATAGAGTCAATAATAGTTAATTTGCTTGTTTATAACTGCTACCAACCTGCCAGTGACTGGAGATTGAAATTACTTGTATGGCTAAATATGGAATTTTTAAATGATGGATCTAAGTACTTATGTTCATTAATGTGCATTATCCCTGCTAAATAAAACAATTATCACCTATTCTTTACAGACCAACACAAGGTTTTCTGTGTTACGATAACAGATCCATAGATTTCTGCAGCTCAGCACTCACATCTGATTCCTCTGAGACATTCCCACATGTCTCCAGTTTCATGTAATCCATATATCCGGGTGTTACTGTATACACTCAAAATAGAAACAAAACAGAGTCATCAGTATTTAATAAAATTGATCCCTTTTTTTCTCTGTCTGGATTAGCATAGAGCTACTGTGCATGTAAATACAATCACACTGTTTGACAGCATGCATTTTAACTTTATCAGCTTGTTCCAGCTCACTGAAGCAGTATGATGTCCTGTTTCAATACCATTCCAATAAATGAACATTCGATAGATGTTTAAAAAGAATCCAAATGTAGAGTGATAAATTTAAACATCCTGTCATTTTATTTGAAACAAATTTCAGTGTGTCAACAATGTTACAGCTTTAAAATTCAAAAAGAAAATCTTAAATTCAGCTTTAAAATTAAAGCATCAACAATAGCAATCATTTCCATAGTGATCATTTTTTTTTAGGCTTTGCTGAAAATTAAAAAAAAAAAGAGAGAGATATTCTCTATACAATTTCAGTGTTTAATGTGCAAATGCATTTCTTTTCAATGTTGCAGCATTGGAAACTTGTTTGAAAGCATGAAAAAAATCAAAATCTTTCAAAAGATTTTAGTTATGGTTCATTTTCACCGGCCAAGGTTTAAATTCAGAGATGCAGTTCCTTCTTTTCTCTCTTGGGGATTTATATGGATTTGGAAAAGGGACTTGAAAGGGAAAACCAAGACGAGTTGACCTCCTTCTTCCAGTGCTGTACAGAGTTTATGATCAGCTGAGAGGCACGGTACTCATGTTTTATGATGTTCTGCTGATGTAAAATGCCAAAATCGGAGGTTAGTACAGTTCACAATCAAAACCTTTTCATTAAGATACTTCTGGGTTCACGGCAATGTGCCAGCAGATTCACTATTATAAGCTGGTGATTAAACTTTTATTTTCTCTCTAATTAGCACAGTGATTAAACTGTAAAAATTGCATGCTGTATTTTTAGCCCTGTAATAGCGTTAATGTAACCTCTCAGATTGCAACTACTTACACACGTAGTCAATAGCTTGCAGCAGGTGTCAAAGAGGGTGAAATTAGGCCAAAAGGCAAAGTGGACTGAGTATTGTGAAACCAGCCTACTATAGTGTGATATCTGACAATATTGTTTCCAGATCATAATCATACTATTGACTGTACAGTGATCATCGGTTGAGTCCCTGTTTAAAAAATAGATTTTGGTATAGGTTGAATCTATGGCATCTGCACCTTTAAACTAGTTTTTATTCTACATGACAGAAAATATGAATATTGTGTCATTTTCATTTTGTTTAATTGGCCATATTTGTAAGCTCACATCATGTACAGTGATATTGCAAACACAAGTTAACAATTATCAATGTCTTCTTCAAATAATAAGATAGCAGGTGTTATCTGATAGCGGTTCGCAATTTAGCCCTTTTGTTTAAAAAAAAAACAAAAACCCTCGTCATTGATAGGATAGGAAAGGTTCCTCTTCTGTGAGGAAATATAGATAATCATTCACCTTACATTCACATAGCCTGTGAAAATGCAACTGCAATACATTTACATAATAACTTCAGCCAGGATGTATGGTACATTAAAATGAGGTCCACCGGATCTTTTAAAAACCTCCAAAGCTGCTGATGACAGAAGCCAAACAGAGCTCCTTTCCACCACATGGTGCTCATCTCTCCGTGACGGTTTCACCTTTTCGCCTCTTCCATCTCCTCTTTCCCTTCAAGAGGTCACACCCTTTACTGTAATGGAATAAAAACAAACAGATTGCTGATATCTCTCGCTCTTTCTTTTTCTAAACACCTTTTATATGTGGTGCATTCGTACCGTGGTAAAGTGTATGATGGTGTACGTAGTGATGATGACAGCACCGATGACAAACGAGGCAATCCCCAAGTGCAAAGCTTTCCTACCCAGCCGTCTGGAGCCGTCATAGTCCTCATGGGTATAGCTCTTCTGGGACTTTGGAACAATTACAGACATTACCATACATGCTCACACTGTGTGTGTAATGTTTAGTGGGCAAACATGTGCTGTGAGGAAAAGACTAGTTCCACTTTCCCAATAATAATAATCCTCATAGTGACACACAGTCTCGCCACGTGGCTTTCATGGAAATCTGCACCGAACATTCAAGAAATGATTATTAACTCCCTTTGTGCATTACATCTGCACCTGCCTTTCATGTTGTCTCTAATTCATATTTGTATTGTAGCCAATGTCCTAAGCAGTGTTAACCACACGTTGCTAAGCCTGCGTGCCTCATCTTATTACTCACAGCTACAGCAATGCAGCAGCTGCTGTTGGCACTCACATCGTCTCATCTGACAACTCAAAGACTTGACATCAGTCTAAATGCATCTTCGCTATCTAATTCTTCAACTTTGTTAAACTTTGTGCCACCCTGGCTGGTATTGAATGTTCTTTCCTGAGCGTTGTCCACATGCTGGTCTGATAGCATCGTTGTATGGAGCGTTACTGTAAGCAGTCAAGGGTGTGGTTGGGTGCTTGGAAAGACCATAAACAGGAGGTATATTTGATCTTAGCAAACATCAGCAGAAGCATTAATGTTAGGCCGCTCAGAAAAGTTAAGAGGGTTGGAATAACTTTACACAGTAAAGATGCAAATTTCTCACTTGATATGTTTGCTCCATATTTAACAACTATTACCATCACCCCACAGGGTCTGTAGAGTTTTTCCCAGCATTGGCACTTTTCCCTCTAAAGTATGCATCTATGCAGGATAACATATGCTTTGATTTTTTACATTTATTTTTATTTTTGGACTGCCTGCAAACCTCTTAAAACATTACCCATTTTAACCACAGCTATTAATTAAACAAAGACAGGGTTCAGAAACTTCACATCTCCAGCTTTGAGCAACTCACCAGGACAGAGAAAACCAGCGCCACAATATTGATGGGCCACGCAGGGCAGAAACAGGTGAACATGGTGAGCCAGAGGTAGCTCCTCATAGGGGGAATCTCCCGAGCCTCCTCGCTCTTCACAAAGTAGGAGCTCCCATCCGGCGAAGGCTTGGTGTTCATGACTGGCTTCAACGCCCGCCGAGACGGTAGAAAGCAGAGAGGCGAAACAACAGCACTGAGTCACTGGGAGACACTGGGAGACTGGAGGTGGAAGCAGGGGAGGGGAGGCAGTGGAGCAGTGATGATGGAAGATAGAAATCGGCCAGCAGAGATTATGAGAGGGATGCAGAGGAAGAGAGGCAAGAAGCCTGAGCAGATACATTTATAATGCTTTACTTGAGACTTGTAATCCTTCTTTTATTTTAATCAATTATTTATTATCGCCTGTATAAAAGGGGGAAGTGAAAAAAGGGAAGGGAAGGTATCATCGGCTTAGCTTCAAAAGTGACAGAGAAAAATATGACAGAAAAAAGTCCCCCTACGCTTTTTCCTCCACCCTCGTGTACCCCCCATACTCAGAACCCAGATGGTATACGTCAATGTGGTCAGAGAGAGAGTATATCAAAAAAGGAATACCTAATGGATACATAAATAAAACATTAATTTTTAATAAACACATTAAAACTACACATGCCTCCATGCTCCATCCCAGCTGCTCATGTATCGCGTGGCCATTGCAGGCATGAAATAAAAACAGGAAAACAGACTTAAAACAATACCCATATATTTGAAGTAATTTATCTAGTAGCTTAATACATTCAGGAATGTGTTACCTGTAATTTATTATTATTGATGGCAATGAAATGCACATTTAAAGCAATAATAGATATAGTAATGAGCAAAAGCCGTGAGTCAGCCAGCCTTTTTTTCATATTTTGTTTCGAGATCTTCTTAAGGTGATCTTGTGAGTTATTTTCCAAGGTTTATTTGGACGTTGCTTTTTCGCTCCTTTTTTTAGCCCATTCCTTGTACCTGACCATTGTCAAAGGAATGTTTTTCTTTAGTAAACCACTTACCACTGACCCATCAGTCATTCAAGCACAGAAAAGGCACCTAACTCAAGAGATGTACCAGTGTTGTTTCTACACGGACAGCTTCTTTGTTACTAGACGCCAGGTCACAAAATAATTTTTTTAGTTGAGTCTATGAAAGACGCCAAATAAAACGCAGTTTTGACAGTTATAAAATAGTATTTTCACCAACAAGGTGAGAAGCTGAGCTGTTAGCTGAAGATTGGGTACATCCCAGCATGGTGTGCAGTATGTACGGGGTGACTGTGGTTCAGGGGGTTGGGGCGCTCATCTTGTAACTGGAAGGTTGCCGGCTCGATCGCCCAGCTCTCTGTGTCGTTGGTCGTTGTGTCGACAAGACACTTTACCCTACCGTCCACTGGTGTTGGCCAGAGGGGCCGATGGCTCAATATGGCAGTCTCGCTTCTGTCAGTCCACTTCTATCAGCCCCAGGGCAGCTACAACTGTAGCTTACCTCCACCAGTGTGTGAGAGTGAATGAATAGTGGAATTGTAAAGTGCTTTGAAAAGCGCTATATAAATGCAATCCAATATTATTAATATGTCCTTAAAAATATCAAATAAAAGTGGTTAAGTGGAAGATAAAATTCTTGTCAGTGATGGATTATTCTTCTGACAGCCTGGACCTCAACATCATTGAAGCAGTGTGGGATTATCTTATAAGAGAAGAGAACAAAAAGCATAAGAGCTTTGAATGTCCTCCAAGAAGCCTGGACAACTATTCCTGAAGACTACTGTACTTCAAGAAATCTGCACAGAAAGTTGAGACTGTGTTGAAGAATAAAGGCAGTCATAAAAAATATACATTTTCAAGCTTATTGGGATGCTGTAAACTGTTTATGTACTTTTTTTCCCCCTTTTTGCACATTTAAATACATGACTGCACCTATTTCTTATATTCCTCATAATATATAAAGAAATGATGGGTGGCTCAAGACTTTTGCACAGTGCTGTTTTCATGTAGCACATTCTACACATGAATTTTGTGCAAATTTAAAGCAATGTGGAGTAAAATTGGTTCTCCTTTAAAGCATATTATAGTGAAGGGATTAGTGTTACACATAATTTTGTTTTAAATTTTTTTAAAAAGTTTACAATATATAGTGAAAAAACGATAATTAGAAATAAAGTTTATAACAAATGTTATTTTTGGACAAACATTAAGATGCACTAATTTTACTCAGCAGATTAAACAGAAATGTTGTCATGAAGCACTCGTGTATTTGTGCCAACTAAAGCCAATAAATGGAGGTAGAAATACATTTTACTTTCTTAGAATTGGTTTTAAATGGAAAAAAAAAGTCATAATTCTGTGTAGGAAATAAAAAAAAAAAAAAAAAAAAAAAAAAAAAAAAAAAAAAAAAAAAAAAATAAAAAAAAAACAAAAACAATGATAGAGAAAGCAAAATAAACAAAAAAAAAGATTA